>JASDDO010000006.1:390182807-390488191 GCA_030015575.1 Agapanthus africanus | reverse complement strand
GCCTTTAAGCTTAGCAAACTGGCTTCTTTAATGGGGTAGGCCCCAATTAAACCTTTATACCGCAAGTGCAGCTTCCCCGAATAAACAAACTTGGGCTCACAACTTTTGAACCTCTGCAAAAGAAACTAAAATTACAATTGTAGCCTAATAATATATAATTTTGCATATACAATTTATTAAAGAGGCAAAAACTATAGATTTTTAATTGCACATTTCATTTCACGATACAATTTTTACATGTACTTATCATTTGAATCGACATCTCATTATTCACATATCAAAAAATGCAGATAATATAAGTTAATATATCATATATGTGCATAAAATAACCTTAACTTTCTATTTGAAAGAACATATAATACTTGAGAATGTATTAGCATTTTGGAAGCTCATCACATGTTGATAGAAAAGCATTTAGTACTCCATGTGCATCTCATGTGCCAATCACTAGTGTTGAATAATGCTTGTGATGCTATTTAGATTTTGTCCGATTGTAGTATTGCGTATGCTGAGGGAGAACCGTGCTAATGATCAAATTAATTGTCAATGGGCAGATATATGTAATTACTTATTAAGCCAATTGGTTCATATAAATGAGAGATATTAATTAGTTCTCATCTTATCCAAAGCAGACAAGTAAGAGGTCTAGAGTTTGAAGCTCATCATTAATACCATGTTGATCTTTGTGTGCCTTATAGCTAGTGGGGAAATATCTATTTTGGTTTTGTGCAATTGGAAACATTAGGAATCAAGCTGTAATATGACATTATGAAGCCTCCTTTAGAAAGGAACGACTAGGGAACACAACTTAACATTATACACATTTCTTACTTGTGTGCAAACTATACTCTAGTTTATTTCACGAATGTTTGTTTTAGGTGTCACCTCCAAAGCATCATGGCTCCAAGGAAAGTATTCGGTGTTCCTCTTATTGCAAGGCTACCTGTTTCACCTAATGGAGGCACAATCCGCAACATATATTTGAAGTTGTTGAAACCACTACTCAGATCCTCAAATGTTACATCGAATGTTGATCATGACAACGACAATTTGGATGAAGTTTCTATGTTATTAGACTCCTTCAATCTTCTAGAGGATGAAGGCGAATCGAATGATGCAAAAGCGGGTGATTGTGTTGGTGCTGTATTTCAATTTTATATGACCGATGAAAAGTGTCGAGCAATGCACTCTAAGATCGATATGGGTGAACCATGATCACTTACAGGGTTACAGAAAAAACTGTATGTGCTCGTCTCTTGGCAAGATAAAGCATTAGAAAATTATGATACGTGCCTCTTAAATTCCTTGCACGAGATTTACAAACCTGGACAATTCACAGAGAAGCCTGAGGAAACTATTTTGCTCTATTCATGTCTTGAGGCCTTTCTTAAGGAGGAACCACTAGGACCTGAAGACATGTGGTGAGTAACTTTTAGCAGGATCTTTACCATATTTCTTGGCAGCCTTTTTTAGTATAAGAATTAAAGTTTTTCGGAAAATATTTCCAACAGTGAACTATTGTTTCATAAACTATAAACAATTGCTACATTCAATGGAGTCGTTTAATGTTATAAAACCTCCTCCATTTGTGAAGCACTCTCGGCCTTTTAATATTTTCTTATTAGCTTCAGAGAATAACGTAGCTGCTGTTGGGAAAAGTATGGTTGGTTGTGACTAAAATGATGTAATCAAATGAAGGGATTCTGACAAAAACCTTTTCTTTATAATTATAGTCAGATCATATTAGTTATAAGTTCAAGATATTTTAAAACCTTTTCAACATCGTTACAATGTTGTATATACAATTTACAATGGGAGGCACGGAACAATGCTTTTTATCGCAGGTACTGTCCGAGCTGCAATAAGCATCAGCAGGCTTGCAAGAAATTAGACATCTGGAGACTGCCAGAGATTCTTGTTATTCATTTAAAAAGATTTTCACATAGCCGGTTTTCAACAAATAAGCTGGAGATGTTGATAGATTTTCCCATTCATGATTTGGACCTGTCAAGGTACATTGGCCATAAGACTGAACAACCATCTCATCAGTACACCTTATATGCTATTAGCAACCACTATGGAGGAAATGTGGGACGTGGTCATTACACCACCTATGTTTATGTAAGTTACACTGATGCTGGCTTGCTTTTTTCAATCTAATTATTACGATTATGGTCTCTATTTTAAATTTTAGCTTAATTATCTTTCTACAACGCCAATTTTCTTTTCCTACCATTTGTTTGCAAGGCATAGCCAGGAAAAGGATGCATCATATAACATATGACCACTCCTTTTCCATTTTTTCTCGCAATTTTGTTAGTTTCTTTTAAGGAGAATGTGAAATCATTTACTTGAACAGGCGCAACCATTTTGAGGTTCATATCGTACTCCTGCGTCTGGGGGGGGGGGGGGGGGGCAATTGAATTGAGACAGGTCAACGATAAACTGACCTGAGCAAGGCTCGCCCTACCTAACTAGGAGCGGGTAAAATTGTCTGTCCCATAATCAACTAAGCTGCCTTGGTTGACTAATCAAACTAATTTTCAATTGTCTGTTTTTTTTATATAAGTAAAATAATTAAATAATTTAATGGAAAATTCAAGACCTAACAAAATAAGCAAGAAGTCGAGTTTGTTTTAAAGGTTGGTTTTTGTGGGTGTCAATCTCAATTTTTTATAATATGAGTTAAAATTTCTAATAGTTTATCTTATTAATCGGATCAAATGAGGTTGTCTTAATTCGACCCACTTACTAATCAGGTTTGAAGCGCTGACCCTTTTTTTTTATACATACTTAACCGTGCACAGCGCATACCTGATAATTTATTTTCCCAAGGGGGAAGGGGGGGGGGGGGGACAGAAAAAGAGAAAACACCATACCCGATAATTTCGGGTAGGTTTTCTGTTGGGTCTAAATTGCCTCCCTTTCTAGCCATTTGTGTTGTACCTATGTAGTCACACACATGCATACTTTATCATGTTACATGAGAGGAAAATTCCTCCACCATCTCGATTGAAAACTGTAAATCTTCATATGAAACTGAATAGTGGAAACGATGCCTAAAGTAACATTATAAGGTGCACTTCACACCGGAGCTAATGTGACATATATCTTATTGGATGTAAGTGATGTAACATAAAATGAATCTAGAATTTATTGTGGGGATATCATCACCTTAGATAACGAATATTACCCCAATAGAATGTTATCAGGCCTGCTCACTATAAGGTGCACCCTAAAGTGACACTAGGCATCGTTTCCTCTTGTGAAAATGCATTATTGACCTCTTTTAGAAGATGCTTGACAACTTGCTTGCTATTTGCGCAGCATAAAGAAGAGAATTGTTGATATGACTTTGATGACGACTTTGTCTGTCATATATCCGATGAAACCTCCATAAAGACATCAGCTGCTTATGTTCTCTTCTAGCAGAGGGTTAAAGCTGAGGAGTCAGATACAGAATCTACTTCAACTCTTTCTACCACTAGATCAACAAGTAGTTTTTCTGACTGTAGTGATTCATCGTCTGATGATGCTCGATATCGGTGATCTTCCAGATTGTGACACGTGGCAGATGACGTGTCCCGGAGCTAGCGAGAAAGGACCAGGAACGGTACGTCGGTAGAATATCCCGGGTCTGCAGCCAATGGACATGGCCAACCTTCTGCTACCGACCACACCACTGCTACCGACCGCACCACTCCTGTAAAACAACCGTTGGCTCACCTCCGAGCCTCCCGCACAACTGGCCTCCTCAGCCCTCTCAGCTCGTCTCCGGGCTTTAGCAAAACCAGGACACCCCGGCCTCTCGCTCGTCCCCGAGCTTTCCGCCGGGCTCATCCTCCTCCGTCTCATCCCGACCAACCCGCAGCATTGATCACAGGCTCCTACGCCACGGCTCCGCGAATCTCTCCATGCGCGAGATTGTTAGAGATAGTGCCCTCAGAGTCAATTATTGGATCACAGGCACGTGGTTGCAATGATTGATGGAGGACCTATCCCGATAGGACAGTTTTACTCGAGATGATAGTATGCTATCTGGTTTATCTTTATCATCGTGTAGTGCTTTAGGTGACCTTACAGGTCACTATTGCGCGTTGATAGAGCCCCTAAGATTCTTGCTTGACTACCAGCAGTATGAGTGCGATCATATACGTGGGAGCTGGTAGTCTATAAGCACATCCTTAAAAGGTCCCTAGTCGTGGGAGTTTCGAGACAGGGCATCGATACTCCAGAGTAGACTAGTGTATACAGTCGAGACCCCGACGAGGGGCGGTGGCCGGTCTCACAAGCCACTGGTGTCAGTTGGTTCACCTAAGATGTATACAGGTGCTCATTGGGTTATGAGTACACCGGACAGGACTCGCCGGGAACATGCTAGTTGGTCTTATACCTGACGTCAGATAGCAGTTCCCTGGTGACATGTGTACAGGTTAGTTCATCGACCTGAGATCGTCATTTGTCTCGTGTGAGTTTCCACTATGCTTTAATTACTATCCTACCATGCTCAAAGGAGACGTGCAAACAGGTTTTAGTTGGGTACAGTCCCGAGCCACATGGAGGCAGTGAGCGGATCTACAGGGGTTCGTCTCTCCCGGTATTGGGGGTGAGGTCGTGCCGTGTCTAGAAGAGCCATTACACGAAGTCCTTGGCTAAGGCAGGAGATTTACTGGTAGGTATTCCAGTAGTATCTCAGGGTGTTCTCGGCTACACTCCGACACGACTTGTACCGCTTTTGGGGGTCTGACTTTTACCAACCCCTAGGCCCGCCATGTGATGCTCATAGACGAACGGACCGGACTGTACGGATATTGTCACTGACAGGCTCAGTAGGGTGTCAGGATGAGTTCGCTCATCGACGTCTCTTTTGGTCAATACCTGATAGCCCGTTACGTATGGCTAATACCTCTGACGTGCTAGTGGTTAAATCCACAGCCAAAGTATTGACGAGTCTTTAGAGTCCCCCACAGATCGTTTTCTCAAGTTTCGGGCGAAACGCTGTAGAGGCCGTATGGAGATATGGCAGGGTTCGATCAGATACGTGCGGTATTGCACGGATCATGATCGGACGGATAATACTAGCGGGCTTTGGTTTAAGCCGGATCCTAGTATTGTAAAGTGTAGATTTGTCTCTTTGCATTTGTATTCGGTCGCAATACAAATGCAGGTATGTATATACAATAGCGGGGTTTTCCTGTAATTTATTACGGGATCAGTTTTATGAAGTTGCCAGTTTGTTTTCCGTTTCGGCCATTTTCTTTTGTTTCTTTCCTTGGCTGAAAATTGGTGGAGGAGCGCTTATTTGCAATTGTGCAAATTAGCATTGTGGAGGGTGGTCTTTGCATATTGTTGCTTCATGATGGTTGCACCATCATTTGACTTCTTGACTTCATCATGGCTTGACTTTTGTGGGGACATGGTTTTTATGATGGTTGATGGAGTGTTGGATTAAGTTAGTGATCATTTCTTCTCATGATAACCCTTTCTCTCTCTTGCATTATTGGTCTCACTCCCCCTTTTTGATACACACACTCTCCTCTCATTCTCTCCTTGATGAGGCCGGTCACTAGGGTGATGGGGCTGTCCCAATTTTTGCGTGGGGTTTTTATCTCCTTTGCTTGCTAAAAATTCATATAGCCATCACAAAAGTTCACTACATTTCATTCCTCCACTCAAAAGGCAACTTCTTATAACCCCAATGAGACATAGCACTACACTTATTCTACAGCATTTCTTGGGCACGTCGGCCTGCCAACTTCGTGCCCGAGTTGCCTCGGTCCAGAGATGAGAGCCCGTAAAAGAACCCGGCGATGTGGTGCCCTTCCGACGAAAAGATGAAGACCGGAGATTCCGCGGGGAGATCGGGACGACGACGAGAAGACCGAAGGACACGGATCGCTCGGTATATCTCTCAACCCCTTCTCTAGTCAGCTAGGACTATGTTAATGGCCCGATCCGGGTTTATAGTGCGCGGTGGTGCCGGCTTTCTAGTTTTAAAAGTTTTTCGTTTCCGCACTCCGATGTCGGATCGACGGCCGGGGCGCCGCCGTGCACTTACATGGTATCAGAGCCACGCCATTAACCTAGTCTAGCTTGGTCTAACGTGTTTACATTTTCGATCGAACAAAAATCCCAAAACCGCGATTTCAAAGCATCAGTTTTCTGTCGAATTATTTTTGGCTCGAAATTTTTTTCAGTGTGTTGCAGAAAAACATGCAGGACGTTTTAAGAATTCCGTGAAAAAAATGGTAACGTGATACTGTAGACCGACCGCGGAACCGCGGCCAAACCCCCTTTCTGGCCGCGGTTCCGCCGTAGTACAGTGTCTTCACTGTACCATTTTTACACAGAGCTCTTTAAAGTTGAAAATGGGGATTTTGGAATGTTCTGTTTGGGCCCAGATTTCTTTGAGTGCTACAGTTGTGCTTGGGACCCACTCCGTGAAAATTTAGTCGATCGAAAATTTTAAACATGTTAGTTCACAGTATTTACATTATATCTGCGACCGTGGATGTCACTTGATCGGTAAATCATGTCTAACTGCTATAGCCCTTTTAGACGGATTTGCGAACGTGACATTCACGTTGATGTTCTGTGTTGTGCTGTGATATTGCGGATTGGTCATGGGGGATAGCCTGGATGCAATGTTAGTACAATTTCGTTTTATATGTACATTTGATATTGCGGGGCGAGCGTCCAACATGTGGACTGCCGTCACTGCATATTTGTATATTATTCTTTTGGGGCATGACCGGGGTGAGGTCGATGTACCCGTTGTATGTATATTTTACTTTCTGTACTAGGATTACCCCAAGGTGGGGTGCACGGATAGCCGGGTTCTAGAGGGCAACGGGCCCGCATCTCATGGCATTGAGACGGAGGGGGCCTCACTCTAGAATTGGCGGGCTATTCGCCGCACTCGTAGGGGGTACAGATTGACCCAGGAGGGGTGCCCAAGTTACCGGATTCCGTGAAGTGCTGGGTGGTCCATTCATGTTGCTGAAGGGGGGTGCCTCGCTTCAGGTTTTGGCGGGTAACTTGCCGCGCCCGTAAGGGTCTAGGATTTCATTGCACAGGCTATCCACACGACCAGGGAAACGTCGGGTTTCAGTAGCGGCCCTATGAAACCCGGGGATTCCAGATATCTGTATTGTTCTGTGATGCTTATTACATTTCTGTGATGTTGCATTTTATCACGCCTTGAGCGAATATTATATATTGATATATATACTAGTAGATGTTGTATATGTTTTGCATCCGCGCTAGTCCAGTCTCCGCTCTGTCGTTAGTTAAGTAACCTAACGGGTAATGACGGGACCCAGTGGCGAATGCGGATGGCATATACGTAAATCATTATTTTCGTTCTTTATTGGTGTGATCAATTGATGGGACTGCGTTGATTCGGATCAATGCAAGCTAAACAAACCTATTCTGATGTTGTTGGAACATTTTTTCAAAAAGCTGTTATTGCAAGGATGTTCACTTTTGTTTTGCACAGTGGTATTCAGTTGGAATATCCTGCACCTCAGTCAACGAGGCAAGGGCCGAGATCCCTTCACCGGAAGTGACCCCTTGGACAGAAGTTTGCGTCAGGGCAATAACTTCACTATAGTCGTTTACTTTTGCTTTGTATCGTGGTATTCAGTTGGAATATCCTGCACCTCATTCTACGGGGAAAGAGCCGAAATCCCTTCACCGGGAGTGACCTCTTTAGCAAAGATTTTCGCCACTATATTTTTATAAAAGCTATCCGGTTCCTTCAACGATATCAAGTTCATTACGTTAAAGGTTTTTCGCCAAAAACCATTCGTAGCCCTCCGTCGTTTCATATGGATAGTCAATAGTATTCAAGCTGTGTTTGTTGGCCAAAGTCAAGGCACAGTGATTGGTAGCTATTGGATATTCATATGCAGCATAGATAGATGCGTTGGTTTGGGACAGTCGTACTGCCTTGTTGGCCAAAGTCAAAGATAGGTACGGGTGGGTTCAAATCAACCTGGAGAATGACGGGTAGAACTCGACATGTGACTTATGATTTGTTGGCCAAAGTCAAGGTCATAAGAGCATGTGGTAAAAATCACATCGGGAGTTTCTAAAGAAACTGGAACTTACCAGATATGCGCATACCTTCTGGAGTGTGATAACGTGAACGGATTCCGTCACGTTATCATGTGATGATAGTTGGATCCCGATTCCCACTGATGAGTTGGTTTACTCCTCGGGTGATCCCGACTAGTTCTTCTTTCAGGTTTGGAGGAGAATTTGACGTTACAGTGGGAGGTTTCCAGATTAGATAAATTGGTAACCATTCTGATCTAGGTTAGAGTGCACGCTGAGTGTTTCTTTTCTCTCTCTCTTTGGCAACGACCATGACCCGACCCTTGACTATGACTCAGTGACCAAAAATAACCGAACCTTCTTAAACACTGGCTTTTGGATTGTCAGAGTTGCAAACCTCATTGCCACTCCTACTTTTACCCTTTTCTCCAGGACACCCCGTATTACTACGAACGTCCACTTACCATTGGATAAAACCATCGTATGGTTATATACGAACTCGAAGTAATTTATTCAAGGATGGTTTCCGGTTCTGGAGAAAACGGATAGGACTATTCAGCTGTCTTTTCCTTTTACCTTCTCTCAAGTTGCGAGTACTCCTTGGTTTAGGAGATAGTACACCTATTACGCAAATTGGATAGTCTTCTTCCAAACAATAGGCAGGTGCCGACCGGTAGGGAATGAAGAAAACCAATTAGCCTAACGATGGTGTACAGAAGGTATTATGTAAAGACAAATAAAGGGATTAGAAGGAGAGCAAAGTAAATTGCGACTGCTATTCACGACGAAACCAAGTATTTCATTACCACTCCCACTTCACCTTTGTATTTCTCCGGAACACTCCGTATGGATACTCTATCGTATGGTTATATACGAACTCGAAAGGAACTTGTTCCAGTTCGGGGATGGATTCTGGTTCAGGAGAAATAGGAATAAGGTTTATTCGGTTGTCTTTTATCTTCACCTTCTCTCGCATTGCGAGTGCTCCTAGGATTAGGACGGTACACCCATTATGCTTATTGGATAGTCTTCTTCCAAACCATAGGCTGGTGCCGAACGGTAGGGAAGGAAGAAAACCATTTGGCCTAAAGGGGTGTACAGAAGATAATGACTAAAGACATATGAAGGGAATTAGAGAGATGACAGAAATATACGGTTACAGTTGTGAATCTGGATAATGGAAGAGGCATTACTAGGAATACCCAGGATACCCCTACGAAACATTTCAATGTTTCAGTTTCACTGTATACTGTTAAAAGAAAACTGATTTCCCAATTAGCCCTTGCTCCAGGGTATGTATTTACCAAGTATGATTCTCACATCTGTATGGTTTTACAGATGATGAGTGGGAGTAAGTTATTGGGAATTAGGTGATCATCCTCATTATATCGGAATTCGTTGTAATTGGTGATATTTGAGAAAATTGCCTGGGCTGTTTGCCGGTCGGCAAATATTTGGTTTTGAATATCCGTTGCTATGCACCAATTTCAAATTGATATATCTGTACGTCTATTTTTATAGAGTGAGATACAACTTTTTGAAATTATGTCTATGACATTTACCTATATCAGTGGATGGTTAGGTAAGGAGCATTAAACAGCGGTGTAATTTTTCTTAACTATAAGTACAGTTTTCAACCTACGACACACAAGGATTGAGTTATTCAACTCAGGGGACTTATACAGAGTATTGTATGTTGTCCAGTGTTCATTAAGACAGAGGGGTTGGTCCTCGTACTATATTCGGTTTACTTATGACTTCTCTGGTTCTTAGACATGTGTTTCGTAGAAACACAAGGTCCAAGTTTTGAGAAGTTATAGGTATAAGAATAGAGTAGAGAACCAGGTGTTGCAAGTATCGGGATTCTTCAAGGTGATCGAAGATGTAGATACTTGTGTAGGGTATTCAGTTGATAGTAATGATTAAGAGAACTTGCTTCTCTTTCAGATTACTCATAATTGGAAGCACTCATAAGTTGAGTAATGTTGATCGGCCTCTTTCCATTTAGTTGACATGCACTAGAGACAGCTGCATGATTTGAATCTGGTTCAATTAAATCAGTGCCTCTGGTTCTATATTGGATATAAAACAGTTCATATCTTAACGATGTTAAGGTACGGGGAGTTGTCCGGCTTATGCTTAAAACCAAACTCTGGATAACTCAAGGCACGTTTCTGTAATGGCTGTTTGTGGGTTGACCCAGGCTATGACGAGGGTTGATTTTCTACCATCTGGAAGATCAATAGTGATATTGTTCTTGACTCGCCACAGTTTTAACAAAAATTGATTTTTTCAGAAAACAGTAGTGGGAGTATGGTAGAACTGGAAGTGATTCCAGAACCGCAGACGATTACTGAAAATTTGATAAGAACCTAAAGATTCAATTTGGTTTGACATTCCATTGGCCACTCCGCAGATACGGTGGGTAACCTCAGGCACCCGAGGGGTACTCCGGTAGCCTCAAGGACGGTGACAGGGAGGTTCTTGTTTACCCAGACATGCCATTGCTGTTGTTCCAGGCTGCGAGACCCGGCAGGAGGATGAGTATAACGTTGCTCTAAACTAGCTTTAGAAGTGTACGTGTATATGACTCTGCCAGAGGGTTGTCGTAGTCAGTGGGAGCAGCGGAAGCATTGGTGGACAAGTGGCTTATGTCTATTTATAGACTTAAGCAGATATAGCGGAGATAGATCATCTATTTCTGACGTGACAGTCATAGGTTTGATTTCATCAGAATAGGGGATGGATCTGTTAAGAAGGTAGTAGGGTGTGATGTCCTGGTATTTGGATGACATACACAGAGTAGGAAGTGATATTCCTATACTACGATCGGTTATACTTTGGTTGTCACACAGTGGTTTCTCCAAAAATGACTTGGATATTATATTAGACATTCTGGTTACTGGATCTATGGTTTTAGATCTAGATTTGGGTAGTTTCCCAATCTGGGTACTTAGACAACATTCTAAAGGTATTTAGAATGGACGACTCCTGGCATGGTGGTGTACCTGCAGGTGATGGAGTCACCCTCTCTAAAGGTGTCTTACAGACTAAAGGGGAGAGGGATGTGCATGATTGGCAGATCACTTGCTTAGGCAATTGAGTCGATCATGAGTACCACACCAGATGTTTTTGCAGCAGATGCAATAAGTTGATATTGATCCAATCCTGGAGAAACGGTCGGAAGCAGTTTTAGAATATAAGTGGATGTTCTAGGGATATGATAACGACAGCCTCATTCGGGAGACAGTTATCATTCCAGGCTTTCAAGGTGACCTGGATGACAGATTGGTTGTCCGAGTTATAGTTTTCCTTCTGACGAGGGGCAATATTTTGGACAGGTGGTCCAAGGGGATACTGAGGGAGGGATGACGCAGGATACTGATTAAGTTCAGTTGACGATACAGTCTAAGAAGTTTGGATTTGGAGTTCATTTATGAGCTAGGTCCCATCAGACATCCAGACACATTCTAAGACAGGTATTGCTCATTTCGGGAGATGGCTTTCTCCGCGAACTTGAGATATAGAGAGACATAGAAAGAAACATCAAGGCGGATCCACTCACTGAGGCTATTCCTCGAACGCAATAGTTTCGCAAACGGGTTTTTGTGAGACTGATTAGTAGAGGAGTTGGGTGTTCGGTATCACACGGGCTGTGAGTATGCGACATCGCAATAATTAGCCTTGAGTGCAAGTGGGAGATTGTTGGAGATAGTGCCCTCAGAGTCAATTATTGGATCACATGCACGTGATTGCAATGATTGATGGAGAACCTATCCCGATAGGACAGTCTTACTCGAGATGATAATATGCTATCTGGTTTATCTTTATCATCGTGTACTGCTTTAGGTGACCTTACAGGTCACTATGCGTTGATAGAGCCCCAAAGATTCTTGCTTGACTACCAGCAGTATGAGGGCGATCATATACGTGGGAGCTGGTAGTCTATAAGCACATCCTTAAAAGGTTCCTAGTCGTGGGAGTTTCGAGACAGGGCATCGATACTCAAGAGTAGACTAGTGTATACAGTCGAGACCCCGACGAGGGGCAGTGGCCGGTCTCACAAGCCACTGGTGTCAGTTGGTTCACCTAAGATGTATACAGGTGCTCATTGGGTTATGAGTACACCGGACATGACTCGCCGGGAACATGCTAGTTGGTCTTATACCTGACGTCATATAGCAGTTCCCTGGTGACATGTGTACAGGTCAGTTCATCGACCTGAGATCGTCATTTGTCTCGTGTGAGTTCCCACTGTGCTTTGATTACTACCCTACCACGCTCAAAGGAGACGTGCAAACAGGTTTTAGTTGGGTACAGTCCCGAGCCACATGGAGGCAGTGAGCGGATCTGCAGGGGTTCTTCTCTCCCGGTATTAGGGGTGAGGTCGCGCTGTGTCTAGGAGAGCCATTACACGAAGTCCTTGGCCAAGGCAAGAGATTTACTGGTAGGTATTCCAGTAGTATCTCAGGGTGTTCTCGGCTACACTCCGACACGACTTGTACCGCTTTTGGGGGTCTGACTTTTACCAACCCCCTAGGCCCGCCATGCGATGCTCATAGACGAACGGACCGGACTGTACGGATATTGTCACTGACAGGCTCAGTAGGGTGTCAGGATGAGTTCGCTCATCGACGTCCCTTTTGGTCAATACCTGGCAGCCCGTTACGTATGGCTAATACCTCTGACGTGCTAGTGGTTAAATCCACAGCCAAAGTATTGACGAGTCTTTAGAGTCCCCCACAGACCGTTTTCTCAAGTTTCGGGCGAAACGCTGTAGAGGCCGTATAGAGATATGGCAGGGTTCGATCAGATACGTGCGGTATTGCACGGATCATGATCGGACGGATAATACTAGCGGGCTTTGGTTTAAGCCGGATCCTAGTATTGTAAAGTGTAGATTTGTCTCTTTGCATTTATATTCGGTCGCAATACAAATGCAGGTATGTATATACAGTAGCGGGGTTTTCCTGTAATTTATTACGGGATCAGTTTTATGAAGTTGCCAGTTTGTTTTCCGTTTCGGCCATTTTCTTTTGTTTCTTTCCTTTGCTGAAAATTGGTGGAGGAGGGCTTATTTGCAATTGTGCAAATTAGCATTGTGGAGGGTGGTCTTTGCATATTGTTGCTTCATGATGGTTGCACCATCATTTGACTTCTTGACTTCATCATGGCTTGACTTTTGTGGGGACATGGTTTTCATGATGGTTGATGGAGTGTTGGATTAAGTTAGTGATCATTTCTTCTCATGATAACCCTTTCTCTCTCTTGCATTATTGGTCTCACTCCCCTTTTTGGATACACACTCTCCTCTCATTCTCTCCTTGATGAGGCCGGCCACTAGGGTGATAGGGCTGTCCCAATTTTTGGGTGGGGTTTTTATCTCCTTTGCTTGCTAAAAATTCATATAGCCATCACAAAAGTTCACTACATCTCATTCCTCCACTCAAAAGGCAACTTCTTGTAATCCCACTGAGACATAGCACTACACTTATTCTACAGCATTTCTTGGGCACGTCGGCTTGCCAACTTCGTGCCCGAGTTGCCTCGGTCCAGATGTGGGAGCCCGTAAAAGAACCCGGCGATGTGGTGCCCTTCCGACGAGGAGATGAAGACCGGAGATTCCGCGGGGAGATCGGGACGACGACGAGAAGACCGAAGGACACGAATCGCTCGGTATATCTCTCAATCCCTTCTCTAGTTTGCTAGGACTATGTTAATGGCCCGATCCGGGTTTATAGTGCGCGGTGGTGCCGGCTTTCTAGTTTTAAAAGTTTTTCGTTTCCGCACTCCGGCGTCGGATCGACGGCCGGGGCGCCGCCGTGCACTTACAGAGATATCCGCCGCCCACGATCCCACGTTCCACGCCACCACGATCCTCCATTAACGAGCCTGTCTCGCTATTAATGCGAGATCCCGCTTATCATGCGGGCGTGACGTCGGGTGCGTAACGGCTGGCGTGATTCTCGCGCCTGCCTGCCCATCGCTGCCGCTATATAAACCTCTCTTTCAGACGATCAAGGTATACAATTTTCTCCCCACTAGGCCGTTACTCTGCTCAAATATCCGGTCTAACTTGATCGTCGGATGGTCCTCAGTGGTACAACCACCCCGGGACTTTCTTGCAGGTAGCTCAGCCACAACCGTCTCAACCCCATTGAGATCCACACGCTTCAGGAGGCAACCTCTAACTCAATCCCAGCCGTCCATCGTCGCTCGCAGCAGATCTACGGAAGGTAACATCTTGACGTGATACGACGCACGTCAGCTAGCGCCGTCTGTGGGAACTTCTTGATTCCACTGAACAAAGTTCATCTTCCGATCTCGACTCAATGGCAAGCGATCACCACGACAATCCAAGCACTAGCCGCCGCCTCCTCCACAATGAAGGCGCAGACGAATCTCTTCCCCCTAACGCCATCAACGCCCTAGCCGCCCGGATAGACCGACTAGCGTCCGTCATGGATGCGCTCGTCCGTGTCCAAACGGCGGGGCAGGCTCCCCAGGTCGCCGCTCCCCCACCTCGGGACCGGGACCCATACCGAGGGAGAAGACTCTGCTCGCGTCGGCACGGCCGACCACCGCCTTGCTACCTCCCACGGCCGCAGATCCCCCGGGCCAATGTATTCTATGACCCGTTGGGCGCCCCACAGCTCCACACCGAGGTCCATCGCCAGAACGCCTCGTCTCGAGCCCCTTCGCGCCCCCGTCCCTCTCGAGGAGATGTCTGACAGCTCGCCTGCGCTCAGGCATGACCGACACCCCATCCCTCGGCGGGGTCGTCGCGGCGCCTCGAAGACTTCCTCGCCAGGGGACCTAAGAAACCTCATCGAGAGGAACCGGGGCCGCGGACAGACACAGGTCTCCAACAGCAGAGGCCGAAGATCAGAATGTGCCGAATCGTCGGGATACCACGGCCGACTCGACGCCCTCGAAAAGAAGATCGAAGGTATGCATCGGGAAGGTCGTCATTCGAACGACGGGGTTAAGTACGTATCCGACTCGCTCACAAAACCCTTCACCGAGGAGCTACTTGCCGTCCATGTATCCTCCCAAAACAAGCCCCTAAAGGTCTCTCTCTTCGATGGTAAGTCCGATCCGAAGGACCATTTGGATGCATTCACCGCAGGAATGAGCTTCCAAGACAACTCTGACGCCGCCCAATGCCGAGCTTTCCCGGCCACTCTCATCCGCTCCGGACGGGACTGGTTCCGAGGACTTGCGCCACGCTCGATCTCAACCTTCGACGAGTTGGCCACCCAATTCCTCGGCCATTTCGTCGGAAACAGACGACAGAAATGGACCGTCGACCACCTCTTCACAATCAAGAGCGAAGACAAGGAGACATTCAAAGGATACGTCACCCGCTTCTACAACGCCCTTCTTGAAGTCCCGGAACATCGGGACGAGACAGTCATTACAGCACTTAGGTCTGGTCCTAGGCACAAAGAGTGGTTACGCTCCTTTGCATTAGCGCAACCTAAGACCATGACCGAGGTAAAGGCCTGGACCAAGCGCGAGATCCAGCTCGAGTCCGAGGTGAACGAGAATCTCCCCGGGGCTGAGCAAACTGACTCGAAGAAAAGGGCGAAGGAAGAGAGAAGGAGACTTGAGCGATCAAAGCCCTACTCCCCAAAGTTTCAGGAGTACACCCCGCTCAACGTCTCCTAGACGGTTTTGCTAGAGGAGGCTAAGGGCGAAGGTTTCTTCAAGCTCCTCCCGATCTCGCGCATGGCGGCAAAGCGCATCCGGGGTCCTTGCTGCGGTTTCCACAGGTCGCAAGGCCACTCCACAGAAAGCTGTAAGCAGCTCCGAGACTATATCGAGGAGCTCATCTGTTCGGGACACCTGGCAGCGTACTTACGGGACAAGCGGCAAGCTGATCGCGAGCAAGAGCAGCGTCCCCCTCCCGGCGAGTTAACAATCGGTCAGATCATGGTCATGTCGTCTCGGAGCTCATCCGTTCGGGACACCTGGCAGCGTACTTACGGGACAAGCGGCAAGCTGACCGCGAGCAAGAGCAGCGTCCCCTCCCGGCGAGTTAACAATCGGTCAGATCATGGTCATGTCGGCGGGGGGTACGTCGGATACCTACGAAGCTCAGCACCCCACGCAGTACGCGAAGGCTAACAGACATCCGAGGAGTTCAAACTGTACCAATGAAAAGAACATCTATTAGCTTGTACTTCTTTTACTAAGGCGATGTAAACTTTTCTCAAGATCTTTCTGTTTATATAATAAGAAGGAATCAATAAAGCATTGCAAAAAAATGAGTTTGTTTATTCAAAGGGTACTATGAGCTCCTCAGCCGTACACCGAAAAAGAAAAATTACAATAGCGGGGGAAGGGATGCAGGAAACACTGCTCGTGGTACTCCGAGCATATTTTCGCCAGCCGAGCCCTCGCCGCTTCAGCCCTTTGCCTCTGATGATGCCCACGAACGTCGGCGTGGTGCCTCAATTGATAGCACTCAAGGATGAGCGCCACCGAGCGATCCCGCCGACCCACGAAGATCAGGCCGAAGCGCTGCAAAGAACTTAGCTTACAACCGCCTTGTACCTCAGCTGTTCGGACAAGGGGTTGTAGAGCCCCGGCGACGCCTTCCAGATGGAGTACATCAATAGCTGGAGCAGGGGGGAGCGCCGGGGAAGCAGTCGGCCGAAATGATCCTCAATGCGGCCAATCACTAGCTACACCGTGTCCTCGGTGCAGTACTGATCATAGAGGTACACGTCCGCGAAATTTACAATGTCAGGGATCGTAAAAGGGAAGTCCTCCATTCTTACGTTTTGGGTGCGAAGAAAGGAGTGATCAACGCTCCCTCCGCTTTATAGTCCGCGACACCCCACGAGTCCAACAGTCGCTCGTTTCACCCGCAACTGTACCACCACGCGGCAGGCATCAAGCCTTTCTTGTTGAAATCGAAACGACGCGGCTCCGGCGCTCCAACTCCCCCATGCGTTTATGACATGTGTCTCCCGCGGCTGTCCCTATTCCCCATACTTGCATCGGGAAGGTCGGACAGAACCTCACGAATCGACTAGGCGGCTTCACTGCTTGGTCCATCCTTACCCGACCTCTTACGGCCCTTCCAGCGATAAGGATCGAAGCCCTCACCAAGAGGCGGCCGAGCGGCTATCCTGCTCGGCTATCCCTGGCTGGTAGTTCCCTACCCCACGACGCCAGAGATCTAAGATGCTCGGCTATCCCTGGCTGGTAGTTCCCTACCCCACGACGCCAGAGATCTAAGCCCTCACCAAGAGGCGGCCGAGCAGCTACCCTGCTCGGCCATCCGTAGCAGGCCCCTTACGGCCCTTCCCTCGCTAAGGATCAAAGCCCTCACCAAGAGGCAGCCGAGCGGCTACCTTGCTCGGCTATCCCTGGCTGGGAGTTCCCTATCCCACAACGCCCGGGATTGAAGCCTTCGCCAAGAGGCACCGGGCAGTAACCCTATTCGACCCGTCCTTAGTAGGTCTCTTACGGTTCCTCTCGCGCTAAGGATCAAAAGCCCTCATCAAGAGGCAACCGGGCCCGTCCTTGCTCGGTTATCCCTGGCTGGTAGTTCCCTACCCCCACAACGCCAGAAATCAAAGCCCTCGCCAAGAGGCACCGGGCAGTAACCCTGCTCGGCCCGTCCTTAAGGATCAGAGCTCTTGCCAAGAGACACCGGGCAGTAACCCTGCTCGGCCCGTCCTTAGTGGGGCTCTTACGGTCCCTCCCGTGCTAAGGATCAAAAACCTTCATCAAGAGGTAACCGAGCTGCTAACATGCCCGGTTATGATGGATGCCGTTCACTACCCCCACGAAGCCAGATACCTAAGCCCTCGCCAAGAGATAACCGAGCATCTACCATGCTCGGTTATCCGTATCTGGTGTTACTAATCGCCGACGCCACGGTCCAAGCCCTCGCCATGAGGCCATCCACGTCTAAGCGATCCCAACCTCGACTTCGGGGCCATGGAGATACCGACCCTTCACCAGTCTTTGCACACTTGGCAAATAGTCGAATTCAACTCGACGTGCGATCGCCAGACGAAGAACCAACTTGACGTGAAAGCTGGACCGTGCAATTACAAATGTTTTCCACAAACAAAAGGAAAATATGCACACAAAGAAGCAGCAAAAAGATTTTTTATTCACATAAATCAAAAGTCTCTACAAAGATATTATGGGCTCCCCAGCCTAACAAAGTGCCCGGAGGCTTACAAAATTTCATAGCAAAAAAGAGAAATAAGGAGACGTGGGGCATCAAGCCTCAGGGACGGGCACACCCTCGGTGAGCGGCGCCTCACCACCGGGGCGGCATCTTCAGGGTCGGCACCTTCGGCGGGAACTTCGGCACCGGCAGCTGGGGCGATCGACTTACCCCTCACACTCCCATCGAAGGCCGCTTTCCCTGCATCATGTCCAGGGCGATCCCCTGCGTGTCATCGACGAGAGAGTATAAGGCATGGAGCTCGGCGTCGGGGAACTCCGGCATCTGAGTCTTAACAGAGTCAAGGACGTCGTGCCAAATGATGCCCCCGGCACTGGCAAGGTCGGCGTAGAACTGATCTGATTTTTTGTAGCTCTCCACCGCCTTCCGTGCCCGGTCCTTCGCCGCCTCGTTCTCCTTCCGGAGGTTGCTTACCGTCTTCTTCATGGTAGCAACGAGCATCCGGGAGTACTCCAACTGGGACTTGGCATCTCGGGTGGCCTCTCGGTACCGAGCGATCTCCCTGTTACTGGCCTCCACCCGGGCATCAAGGGCAGCAGCCCTCTCCGTCGCCGCCCCAAGCTCCTGCCTTAAGCTCTCCTCCCGCAAGGAGGACTCGCCTGCGACCCGCATCGCTGGAACAATCTCCTCGTCCTTCATATGGACGACGAGGGCGACGTGCTGGAGGACCTGAAGAAAGAAAGAGGGTCAAAAAAGGGAGGAAAGCACCTGACCACGTGGATAAAAGTGCTAAATGAAAAACCAGGTGAGGTGCGAACACTAACCTGCACGGCCTCTTGAGCTATCGCCGTCATTTGGGCCCGGAGAGTTCCTCGAGGGACCCTGCCTCCTGCCGACCTCTCCATATCCGAGAGCAGGCTATTGGCGACAGAAAGCCTCGAGGGCACCTCGAAACGAAGCTCCCCATCGTCCACAAGGATCGGGGAAGCCGGGGAGCGGGGCGCCATCCTGTGAGACCTCTTGAGGGACGACGCGGGAAAACCCTCCTCGTCTCCCACCTCGGGGGCCCGAGGCTCTTGCGCCCCGGCACGCTTTCGAATCGGCACACGACTAGACTCGGGGGCCTAGGGCTCGCTTGGGCACCTGGGTGAAAGGGCCACCGACGGAGCTGGAACGGACGGCGGGCGAGAAGGGCCGGCGCCTTTGGACTTCTTCCCCCTCTTCGCGTCGACCACTGCCGCGCGGAACTTGTTCATATCCATGGGTCCTGCATAAGACAAAAATACGAGGAGCCAGCGATGCCAGGAAAAATGAAAAATGGCACAAGTTTAAATAGGTCGTTTGAGAGCTCCCAACTTACCTGCGTACTTGGCGGGGTTGAGCCCGGCCCAACTGAGGGCCCGCTCAGACAGCATCACGTCAACCCGAGGAAGGGGCTCCGACACCGCCACCGTGTCAGGATCAATCGACCGCCTCACCCGCGGACAGCTGGCCCTTTGCCACAGGGTGGGCACAGGCCAATCCTCATCCTCGGGCGGCGCGATAAAGAAAAACTTCTTCTTCCATTCGTGAATAGAAGAAGGCACTACGACAACCCCCAACCCGGGGGCCTCCCCGCTGTCTTCTAAAGGAGAGGTATACCTAGCTCGACTCGTCCCTACGAGCATCGGGGTGGTTCTTGTAGCAAAGAGAAAAGAGGAGAAGGTTCAGGCTGAAAGGGATCTGACACAATTTCAACCGGATCAGGAACCCGAGGAGGATTCTCCAAGAGTTTGGCGCTAGCTGGTCCGGAGCTAACCCGAAACAATTCAACGCCTCACTCACTTCAGGGGAGAAGGGCAGACGCACCCCGGCCCAAAAGGCCTCCAGGTACAAGGCAATCTCCTTTCCTTGTATCTGGTTTGCCATCTCCCCCTCCTCGGCCAAACGAAGCGGATAGCCTGGAGGGATCAAGAAACGGGTCTTGATGTTAGCGAGCTCCTCTGCGCGCTTTAACGAGGATCGCACGCCAAGAACACCCGCGGCCTGAACTCTACGGACCACCCTATCTTCTTGGGTAAACTCCAGCTCAGAGGGAGAAGATGAAGCTTCAGAGGACCCCCTAGACTCTACTCGCACTACATCTACAGACTCCTCAGAAGAAGACATCTAACCTGATTGAAGAAAGGTGTCCTCGGGAGATCAAAAGCGAGGAGTCCGAACTGAGGAGAAGAACGTCGAGCTAACAAGACTCTAGACGAGAAAAGTATGAAGAGATATGGGCCCTGATGAGGACCCTACCTCTATTTATAGCTACCGGCGTACACATCCAACGGCGACAGTCATTTCCCGCCAAAACGACTCATCGCATTCGACGGCCTCCATCGCTCCACCTGTCGCACACGCGTTGATCGCATCCCGTCGGACGCCAGAAATCTGCGGCCCGTCGCGTCGGTCAACCAGCGCCGGATACATGGGCTGTCGCTTCGGTAAACATACGCACAATCCGGCGCATCCTCTTTAATGCAGGATCTGGCCCCTGATCCGCTGACGTTGTCAAGAGAATACAGCTGATTGCCCGGGAATGCACACTTACGCTATCTACGAAAAGGAGCTCATCTCGACCGACCCGGCAGACCACTCTTGACCCGACCCGTGAACAGGTCGGGACGAGAGTGGGGGGCTAATGATGATGCTCGATATCGATGATCTCCCAGATTGTGACACGTGGCAGATGACGTGTCCCGGAGTTAGCGAGAAAGGACCTGGAACGGTACGTCGGTAGAATACCCCGGGTCTGCGGCCCATGGACATGGCCGACCTTCTGCTACCGACCACACCACTCCTGTAAAACAACAGTTGGCTCACCTCCGAGCCCCCCCGGCACAACTGGCCTCCTCGGCCCTCTCGGCTCGTCTTCGGGCTTTAGCAGAACCAGGACACCTCGGCCTCTCGCTCGTCCCCGAGCTTTCCGCCGAGCTCATCCTCCCCGGTCTCATCCCGACCAACCCGCAACACTGATCACAGGCTCCCACGCCACGGTTCCGCGAATCTCGCCATGCGCGAGATATCCGTCGTCCACGATCCCACGTTCCACGCCATCACGATCCCCCATTAACGAGCCTGTCTCGCCATTAATGCGGGATCCCGCTTATCATGCGGGCGTGACGTCGGGTGCGTAATGGCCGGCGTGATTCTCGTGCCTGCCTGCCCATCGCTGCCGCTATATAAACCCCTCTTTCAGACGATCAAGGTACGCAATTTTCCTTTCATTAGGCCGTTACTCTGCTCAAATATCCGGTCAAACTTGATCGTCGGAGGGTCCTCGGTGGTACAATCATCCCGGGACTTCCTTGCAGGTAGCTCGGCCACAACCGCCTCAAATCCATTGAAATCCACACGCTTCAGGAGGCAACCTCCAACTCAATCCCAGCCGTCCATCGTCGCTCGCAGTAGATCTACGGAAGGTAACATCTTGATGTGATACGACGCACGTCATCGTCGGACTTGAATTGAGCAGATGCGGCAATTTTTGTACAGTTGCACTATCCCATGCATCACCAGCATATGATTCGTTTATCACTTGCGTGGTTGTACATATCTGCTAAGCCGGTGCATGGGCTGTGATGGAAGTTCAGAACAGTAGGATTTGACCTAACATGGTACATATCTGCTTTGCATAGGCTGTGATGGAAGAAATATTGTGAGTAGTGGCCTAACGGAATCTATGTCATATTCTTATGCATCCCCTTAGTTGTAAACTTGTAGAAAGCTTTCATTCATTGTTAGCTCCTATCCCCCCTCCCCTCCTCCCCCCACCCACCTCTGTGTTGACATGTTGGAAGTCATTTGTTCAGTTGATTCATAGCATCTCTTTAATCGGGTTATAATTGATGAAGTGTTTCTCTCTCTCTCTCTCTCTCTCTCTCTCTATATATATATATATATATATATATATATTGATGAAGTGTTTCTGCCTGCTCTCGCGCGGGCTCTCTCTCTCTCTCTCTCTCTCTCTATATATATATATATATATATATATATATATATATATATATGAGATTAATGGAGGGAAGAGGCCATAGGAGGGGATTCCCTCCTTTTGCGTTTAAAAAAATACCCCATTCCTAGTTTTTTCCGACGATCGGCACCCACCATCTTCATCGTCATCATCTAAAATGTGGATACACCAAATTTCATGTGATTCTACAACTTTTTCACCGTTGATTTAGTTGGTGCAAAATTAATGGTTTACCGACAATAGAACTTTTTACATTGCTTATTTAACGGTGAAAAAGTGGTGAAATCACATGAAATTTGGTGTATGTACATCTTTGATAACGATGATGATGATGGATGCCGATCGTTGGAAAAAATGGTGGAAGTTGTATTTTTTCGAACGCCATAGAAGGAAATCCCCTCCTATGGCCTCTTTTCTCCATTATTCTCTCTCTCTCTCTCTCTCTCTCTCTCTCTCTATATATATATATATATATATATATATATATATATATATGAGGAAGGGTTATCAGCTAGCTAGTTAATATTAAACCGTCAGCTAGCCTATTACTTTCACGATCCGGAAAAGGCATGTGACCGGCACTTGAATCACGAGAAGTTTATAGGACCCCACCATAACCCAAGTAAACCAAAAATTAGAAATCTAAACCTTTTTTGTAAGAAATATTGGAGATGGAGTTTTGAAACGGTTTTATAAATGGAATCAAGTTTATTTTTAAAGTATAAGTGAAGTTTGTTTGAAAACAACTTCGTCTTCGTCGTTTAAAATTTGGGCAACATCTCCTTTGTAGATTTTAAATAAAACCACATACAACATAACATATAATAAGCATCCCTAGCAGGAGCTAGCTTCCACGTCCAAATGGCGGAGCAACCACGTAGTTAATATACGACGTTCAAAACGAAAATCAACACGAGAACAAGTAAGAAAATATTATAAGTACAACAAGTCGACTATGTCCAAGCTCGACATCTAAAAGAATAACATACAAGTCTCGTTTCTAAGTCCAACAAATATACAAGTTTTGGGTCGATGAAGTTTTTAACTAGATCCAAAAGAATACACACACACAAAATGTGGTTACGATGCAAATACGGAACCTGCCTACTAAAAGCAATCACCGTAGATAAAAATGTGCCGGCAAGCCGCTGCTGATCTGAGCGATCAGTCCTATAAGAAACTAAGGCACAACGGGGGTGAGTTGCCAACTCAGTAAATAGAAATATATCGCAAGGTAGAAATCGAAATACTTAATGATCTACCTAGGTCATACAGTATAATACGATCATACTATATGATAACGAATATAAACACACACACATATCACATCAGTATCCATAAGTGCGTCATATTGGATCGCGCACAACACACATGATCCAGGAGATCATCAATATATGGAAATATATCATCCAGAACATATATATCATCAAGTGAATGTCCATTATCGACGCTCGAAATCATCAACTGAGTGTCCAGTATCGACACATGAAATCCAGATATCATAGGCACCATCTTCCGGATCGGCCCTCTCTCGATATCAGTATAGCCCCGGTCGGTATCCCTTGGATATTCACCGTACTCCAATACTATCACCAGTATCGACCAAACTCACTTGGCTCCCCATACCTCCCTACGGATTTCTTGCCTCCCGGTGTCCTACCGGATCCACCATATATCCGACTGTATATCTTCCCCATTCGATCCGGATAACGTAGCAATCCGCAACCGTATCTCCCTCACTTGGTTCGGATAAAATCAAATCAGAAAACTCATGGTTGACGCCAACTCATCATATCAAGAGAAAATCGTATTTTTAAACATACTCAGGTTTTATAAATCATACCGCGGCTTCTTAAAACCATGGAAAACATCAAATTCCGAATAACACATATATAATTCATTTTTGCCACATTTGGAAACAATCATATACGAATATCTATGGCAATGATATTCATATATCAAAATCAGCAAGTATTATGCACTCTAGCAATATATAATCAACACACGAACAAGCAAGACAGTTTCTACTGTATCGTGACAATACTAATGATGTGTAGTGTAGCGTACGCGTCTGTGATCGTGCAGCATGACAATCATTAATGGTTGTGCAAGTGTTCTATCAATGTATTCGCACAAGAATAGCTCTCAATCCCCATCAACGGCATATATATAAATACTAATCAATCTCATATATATAGCGAGTTATAATAGACCGTAACGACATCAATATGGTATAACGTAGTATAGCTGTCCAACAGTATCATGGCAGTACCAATGATGTGTTATGTAACATGAGCGTCTATGATATGTGCAACACAGCAATCATTGGTAGTGGTGCAGTGTTCTATTAGTATATTCCTATAAGCATGGCAATTGCAAACTAGGATGTGAAACTAGTTGGAACCAATGGTATAAACGTAGCATATACAATAAAGCACTCAAAGCGCGAACGTATACAGAATAAGGTAATCGTAACGTGAACAAGTATTAAAATATCTAACTACGTATGAGTTATACGGTTATACTTTAAAATAGAACGAAACGTTGTTTTGGAAATAAGGAAGCTGCAAGATTTTTAAAATAGATATTTGTTTATAATAAGCATCGCATTCTCAACATTATCATTTAAAAGTAGGAGATGAATAGTTAGGTTTTAAAATAGTATAGCTCTAAACATATCATAAACTCCCAATCGGAATTTAGTAAAGACTCCACGATTCAAATAAACATAAGCCGTAACCGGCGATCTATCATCACCATATCCTGTACGGAATCTCCATCATACAATATCAACCACCATCCACTCAATATTGTACGGACATCTAATCGCATACGGCATATAACAATAATCATATATCCACACACACACACACACGCACATATATATAACTAAGTATCTAACTTACCGTTTTCAACAACTTATAGTTTTATGTAAGTATACTAGTTCGTATACGGGTTTTCTAATATATCATTAGACTAGATGTAGTCATTAGACTAGATGCATGTAATATAACATGGTTTCTACTGGTTTAGTTGCGAGGGTGCTATACGCCATCCACCCGACTTCTTCCGTAGGTATAAATCTATTCACAGAAAGCATCTCGAGCTAGTCGGATTCCATGATCGTTTTGCCCTTCGTCGCCGTCTCAAAGGTCTCTGCAGTCGATCCTATAACTAATATAATCACAAACATACAAGGAAACACCATCAATATCGATATAATCCAAGCAAACGAACTACGGTGAGAACATCAAGAAAATCATGCCATAAACTCATATTTGTGATTATGTAAAACTTTAAAATCAACTCTTTTGCTTTAAGATACCATCAACTATCCAAAATTAAGTTGAAATCAACTAGAAATTTTACAACCCCCCTGCAAACACAAGTTAACCACATAAAACCCAATCAAGCATAAATAAGGAATATAACTAAAATAATGTCATTAATCTAACTAAAAGAAGGTAATGCGTATCTATTTTAGGAATCAAGAACTCTTTAATTGAAATAAATTTTCAAACTTTTGTAAATATACTTTTAAACAAATTTCTGACTCTTTTCAAATCCAACCAAGTAATAATAACTACAAATAGCTACACTAAACAAACTACAACTGGTTTATCATTTTAAAGAAACTATTTTGATAAGATTCATGAAATAAATAAATCCTAACCAAAACATGATTTTTATGCAAGGTTATAGTTTTCCATTCAATAACTTTGAAAACCAATTTTACTTAAAATTCTTGTTCTTTCAAGCTAAAACAAGTGAATACAACTATGATGGCTAAACTAACAATACTATAACTAAACATAGCATTAGAACCCATTAGCACAAGATCTAATAGCCAAAAAGATAATTTTTATATAAACTAGGTTTGTATGGCAAATAAGACTCTAGAGCTTGAAAAGTAAGGATTACATATGATGAATTGAAGAGAATATCAAAGCTTGTAAGACATCACCAGAAGAATTGATGAAGACTTCTAGTTGTTGAACTCGAGAGAGGAGATGGTATGATGGAAAAAAGTTAAAGTTTTGGGTCTGGGTTTGAGAGAGAGGAGGAGAGTAAATTTTGAGAAGAAAATAAGTTGGGGATTCAATTGTTTTTTTTTATTTATTTTGGAGGGGGCTTGGCTGAGGTAAGAGAGAGGTAAGGGGGGAGTGTGGCTACGTGAGAGGTATGTTGTAAATAATAAATGGGTGAGAATGCGGGCCGGTTTGACTCGAAAAGAAAGTTCTCAGAAAATCACGGTAAAACAGAAACGACGAGATGAACAAAAGTCTCAACTGGACCGAAAGCTAATTCAAATCATAATTACACGGAAAAATTCGATTCAATATAAAACAATTGAGTTTCACTTTAAAATTTCAAAGGGTTTATTTTCAATAATTTCAAATGTTACAATTATATAGCCCAATCCGACCGTCAAATCGACGATCCGCGCTGGCCATCTTGTTACACATATGGAGTGATCTATGTATGTGAAATTTCACTTTGACAACGGCTACATCTTCAATCAGAGTCCCAAATATATGACATTTTTATTATGTTTAACATCCATCCATTTTTAAAATGTTTGATCCATCACTTGTAATATGTCATATCAATCAATATTTCACATGCATAGATCACTCCATGTGTAGAACAAGATGGCCGGACCGGATCGTCGATTTGACGGTCGGATTGGGCTATGTAACATGGTAGCTGACGGTTTAACATCGGCTATCGAGCTGACGGTTTAACATCAGCTAGCGAGCTGATAACCCGTTTCCTATATATATATATAGGCACCAACAACAAACCGCAAACAACAAACCTACTAGATGGCTGGGTGCCATCATCGATATATATATATAGTGTTGATATGGTGAGATGGAAAAATCCGACCGTTGGATCAATGATCAAATTTTTGCATCATGTTTTACACGTCAAAATATGTATGTGTGTAAAAAAAATTAGATGATTTCGAGGCTTGTAAGTCATGCATCAAGGGTTTGCAATGTATGCAATTTTTATGATGCTTTAACAACCATCCATTTTGCGACCGTGATATCCCTACCTTAGAAATCTATAAATCATCTAAATTTTCGTACACGTGTTGATTGATATGTAGAATAAGATGTATGGAGTCGTTCGTCATTTTTTCATCTCATTTTAAGAATCACATCTTACCATCTCACCATATATATATATATATATATATAGATAGATAGATATATATATAGAGAGAGAGAGAAGGTGCCATAGAAGGAAATTTCCTCCTATGACGTCGAAAAAATATGCCCTTCAAGAATTATTTCAACGATTGGCACCCGTCATCTTCATCCTGATCATCTATGGTATGGATACACCAAATTTCATGTGATTTCATCACCTTTTCACCATTGATTTAGTAGATGAAAAATTAACGGTTTACCGACAATAGAACTTTTTATATTGTTAATTCAACGGTGGAAAAGTGGTGGAATGACACGAAATTTGGTATATGCACATCTTAGATGATAAAGAAGATGATGGTGTGTGCCGATTGTTGAAAAAAATTATGGAGGGTATACTTTTATGACGCCACCTGACGAAAAAGCCGCTTAGGACCTCTTTTCTTCATTATATATATATATATATATATATATATATATATATGCCAGAATGTTCCCTGAAATATTTCTTTAATCGAAAAAATGTTATCTAACCACTATTTAATTCTCTTGCTATATTTGGGTCATTGAAAAAAATTATTTTTGATTTTTCGTTTGGTTATAGCATGCAAAATATTGAGAAAAAAGGAAAAAAAAATTAGACTTAAAAATCACTTGGTATTGCAAAACGAAAATAGAAAAACCAAAGAGTACATAAAATTTTGACATTTTTAAAAATTAGCTATTTTCAAGTGCTATATAGTATGTAAAATATTAAAATTTTGAAGGAAAAAGGAAAAATTAATATTTTTGAAAATTCCGTGATTTTTATGTGCTTTGTATGTAAAATATTGAAAAATGGAATAAAAAAATAATAATAAGACTTTTGAAAATTTCAAGATTGTGCTATAGCAAAATTATTGAAAAAACGAATAAAATATAAAATTTACGATATTTGAAAATTTTATGATCTTCGGATTCTATAGCATCCATAATATTTGGGGGAAAAAGAAAACAAAAAATTTTAAGATATTAAAAACTTTTGGAGTTCAGCATTAGAAAATTTCATGATTTTCTTGTGATATAGCAAGCAAAATATTGGAACACCGAAGAAAACACAAATTATGAAATTTCGCCATATTCGTATGGTATACATAGTGCAAAATATTGGGATTTTGAAGAAAACAAAAACTATGGGACTTTAAAATTTTGCTATTTTTGTGTGTTGTCGGGTTCTCAATCATGTAGAGTCTCATTCAATCGAACTGGATTTCTTTGTTCTGTTAGATTTTTAGCAACAATCAACGGATTTTTCTTCTTTCACTTCACATAGATTTTGTCTTCTTGACATTCAGATCCAAAAGTATAAGCAAGTAAAATATTGGAACAAACCAAAAAACAGAAAGATTTTCATGATTTTTGTATTCTATAATCTATAGAGCATGCAAAAAAATTATTAAAAAGTAAGAAAACATAATTTTTGTACGGAATTTTGAGAATTTTTTGATTTTCATGTGTTATATCATGCAAAATATTGAGAAAGTGAAAAAAAGAAAATTTGAGATCTTTGGAAATTTTGTGATTTCTGTTTATATAACAAGCAAACTATTGAAAACCGAAGAAAATATGGAATTTTTGAAAATAATGCAATTTTCATTCTTTTTTTTTACTGAATTTTTTTCACTCTGTATAGCAAAAAAATATATAAAGACAAAAAAAACATAAAAATTATTGACTTTTGTATATTTCACAATTTTCTAGTGTGTTGTTCAGCAAAAGAAAAATTTTTAGGGTTAAATATTTCGCCGGTTTCGTTTGGTTTCCTAAAAATATAAAAAATCCAGAGAACATAAAATTTTAACATTTAAAAATGTTCGCTATTTTCAGTGCCATCACATGTAAATATTAAAATTTTAAAAGAAATGGAAAATTTGAGATTTTCAAAATTTCGCGATTTTCGTGTGATATGCATATTGATAAAACAGAAGAAAATGGAAAATTTTAAGATTTTTAAATTTTTTAATATGGAAAAAGTTTAAAACTTTTGAAATTTTTGCGATTTTCATATTCTATAAATAAACAAGATATCGAAAATCCAAAAAAAAATATTGAGATTTTTGAAGATTTTGCGATTTTCGTATGCTACAGCATGCAAAATATTGAAAATTAAAGAAAACAAAAAACAATTTGGGCTTTTAAAAATTTTATGATTTTCATGTGTTTGTAGGGATTCTCAGTCACCCAAGTGAGTCACTCGTTCCAGATATCTTTGTTCTATGAGGTTCTCAGTAGTAAAGAACGACTTTTTTTTTACTTCATATATTATTTTGTCTCCTCGATACCCAGAAGTTCACCAAATCTACGAGCAATTAAAATATTATAAAACCAAGGAAGTCTGAGATTTTTTAAATTTTCATGATTTTTGTGGTTGTACTTGCAAAATAATTAAAAAAGGAAGAAAATATAAATTTTTCGAGGGGGTTGAAAAGGTTTGTGATTTCAATATGTTAAACAAGCAAAATGTTGAAAAATCTAAAGAATGGAAAATTTTGGGATTTTTAAAAATATATTTCATGCTCTATAAATAGCAAGCAAAATAATTTAAAACGGTGAAAATAGAAAGTTTTGAGATTTTATTTTTAAAATGTAAAATTGAAGAAAACAAAAAAAAATACATTTTAGAAAAGTTTGCGATCTTTATACGGCACACAGCAAGCAAGATATTGAAAAACCAAATTAAACAGAAAATGTTGATATTTTGGAAAAATTTGTGATTTTGGTATCATGCTATTGAAAATTTGAAGATTTTTTTTGAATTTTTAAATTAGTCGCGATTTTCCTGAGCTATATAGTTTGAAAAATATTTAAAATTCAAAGGAAATAGAAAATTTTGGTGGTTTTGAAGATATCGCGGCTTTTGTGTTCTACAACAAGCAAAAATTGAAAACTGAAACGTAAAAAAAAATTTATATGATTTTAAAAATTTCGCAACTTTCAGTGTGCTATATCATGCAAGATATTAAAAAATCGAAGAAAAACGAAAGTTTTGAGATTTTTGAAACTTTCGCGATTTCGTGTGTATATCAAGCACAATATTGAAAAACAGATGAAAACTGAAAAGTTTTGGGATTTTTTAAAATTACGAAAAGCGTGCAAAATATTGTAAATCTGAAAAAAAACAAATAATTTTGGGATTTTTGTAAATTTCGCGATTGCAATGTGCTAGTACACGCAAAATATTAAAAAACAAAGAAAATAGAAATTTTTGAGACTTCAGAAAATTTTATGATTTTCGCATGTTATATAACATGCATGATATTGAATAAGAAAACAAATTTTTTTGAGATATTAGAAACTCTTGTGATTTTTACATGCTATATCATGAAAAATATTGAAACCCGTGTAGAACATGAAAGAAAATATTTCATTTTTGAAAAATTTCACAATTTTCTTATGCCATAGCATAGCAAGCAAAATATTAGAAAATCGAAAATATAAATTTTGAGATTCTTAAAATCGAAAATATAAATTTCACAATTTGATACAAAATATTGAATTTGAAGAAAACAAGAAAATTTGGAACTTTTATACATTTTAAAGAAAAATATTGAAAACCCCCAAAAATATTGACGTTATAAAAATTTTCACAAATCTCATATGCTTAGCAAGATCAATGTTGAAAAGGCCAAAAATTTCACAAATCCCATATGCATAGCAAGAATAATGTTGAAAAGCCCAAAAAAGTACCGAAATATTTGCGTTTAAAGTTTATAAACTTCTTAGAAATCATATAACTGTAATCTTCTAAATTAATATTTTTCTTGATTTGGACTCCATGAACGCACAAAGGAACTTGCTGGTGATGTATATAAAAAGGCTTTCACGTCCCCAAAATTTCCAGCATTCCCATTTCAACCTGACGGACTCAAATTGCGCTCTGTGGAAACATTCAAGTGAGTCTGGCTTCAATCAAGATGTTGCGCTCTTATAATCAGATTGTTTTCACAAACTGAGTAATTTAACACATTACACTTCAATGCATTTATAGTTTCGTTTATGTTACAAGAAAAGTAAATGTCTATCAGCAGTACATCGCCGGTCCTCAATACCAAAGTTCAATGCAATTCCAAGCAGGATACATCAAAGACAACTAAACCAAAATTGAAAAAATAAAAAGCCCTAAAACAAGAAAATAAAAAAAGAAACGAAAAGATGAAACGACCAACTTTCTTGTCACCAGCACGTAATTCGCCGGTGTATGCTGTAAGAATAACCTCACACTCGACTTCCTAAGGCTGAAGTCTTGGAAAGATGACCAAATACACCAGCCAGGGTATAATCCCCGCAAGAGCTCCTTCTGTCTATTGAGAATAATCTGCCCTAACTATTTCCCGCCTCGTTTGTCTCGTCTTACTCTAATAATTCTCCGACCTGCCTTATCACCGCCACCGCCTCCACTGCCTAAGGAAAAGCTACCACCACCAGAGAACTCAAAACTTCCACCCGCTTGAAACGGCGATGGGTTTTGGGGAACAGTAGAATTAGGCTGGCTACTGAATTGAAAAATTGGTGATGCTCCAGAATTAGCAGCTGGAGCATTAAATTGAAAAGTCGAAGTCAAAAATGTAGGGACCAAAGGAGGAGGAGCAGCAGCTTGGATACTGTTCTCTGCCATGCTGCTATCTTCTACATTCATCTGATCGGTTCCTGGTAAGCCCGAGCTAATCACGGGTTGAGCAGAGAATGAGAATACTGGCCCTGATGATGCCCCAACTGATGAAGTCAAATTGCTTGAAGTTGAAGATGGGGCTGTAAATGAAAAGCCTGTGGACGGTAGAGTGGGCACTGAAGGTGCAAAGGATGGGATGGTGGCAGAACTAAAAGGATTAGAAGCAGTGAAAGAGAAACCGCTGTTTGAACCAAATAATGAAGTGCCAAAGCTCGGTGAGGACGAGGAATTCAACCCAAATGTCGGAAAACTCATGGCCCCACTTCCAGAGTTGGAGATACTGTTGGTAGCCAATGATGAGCCTGGAGTGCTAGATTGCGCTGAAGCGCTGAAATTGAAGATTCCATTAACTGGACTTGATAAGGCTGATGAAGGTGCATGAGCAGAGGAGCTACCACCTATGCTTGAGAATAGAGATGAGGTTGCAGGAGCAGAACTTGTTATGTTTGGGTTTGAAAATAAATTTGATGCCCCTGGGGTGATGGAACTGCTTATGGTGTCAGGTGATGGCTCTGTAGATTTTCTGCCCAAATCTCCAGTGCCAGATTTATCCTCAAACAAAGGAACCGAGATGGGGAAGCCAGTTGAGGTTCCAGAACTAAATTGAAATAAAGGCATCACGGCAACAGAAACAGGAAGTGAAGAAGAGGTAGAAGTTAGAGAGCCATTGTTCTGATTTGGGCCAGTCAAACCTCCAAAGGCAAACAAGGCAGAGCTGGTTGATGTTGATAAGCCTGAGGAAGTAGTATTTCCAAATGATTTATACAAGTCATCAGCCTTCTGACCTTTGCCCCCTTCATCTGAACTCGGGTTTTGTGGTATATTACCTGGTGTAAGGGTAGCACTGCGACATAAAAATACAAGCAGGTAATTCTTTCTTTATATATATAAAAAAAGGTTGCAGATCATTGTAGAGTCTAATAGCATCTAGAAGAGTGCATAGGAAATATAAACTTTGAGCACCAAAGTTGTGTCTAACCTTGGATCAACTTTCAGACTTGCGGGCTCAGCAGTTGTAATCGCCGATTTAGATGCAGGAGAAGGTATTTCTTTCTTTGGAACTGATCTATCAGCGAAAGAAGGTATAGAGGGTGCAGCATAGAACATACTATCCACTCCTTTCTCAGCAGAAGGCCCATCAGAAGCTTTGACATCAGTCTCACCTTTGAACATAGAACTTGGAGCAAGCATGCTTTTGATAGGATAAGCTGCAGATTTCTCAGAAAGTTTACCATTTTCAGTAGTAAATAGTCCAGAAGTACTAGCCGTGCTGTACTTGTTAGCACCTAGCTCTGGAGATTCCTAATGAACAAAAAAAAGGCATACAGATATTATTTGAAAGAGACCACAATCGGCACGAAAATAGTCAAGACAGCTAAAACCAAACCAAATTATTTGCAGAGCATAATTATTTACCTTATCCATAGTAATCTGAAAAGCTGACTCGTCTTTTAGGGGAACTGCAGCTGAACCTGAAATGGCAATTTCAGCAATTTTCTTGCTAGGCTTGACATCTGAGGCAGAAGAAACTAAATTCTCCATGCCAACAATATCATGTGTCGCTTTGGCATCTGATGGGCCATTCTCTTTAATGCTGTCCTGCTTTGGAGAAATGGAATTTCTAAGACCTCGCACAGGAGAATCAGCTACCACCACAATATCTCCACTACCTTGCAGGTTTTTTAACAAATATATAAAATGAATTTATTTACTCATTGTTTCCTTCAAACTATTAAATTAATTTGCATGGTTATTCGTCAATAATAATACCTTTCTTTTCAGATGATTTTTCACTTGGAAACGGCACAAGTTTCTCCAGCTCTTGAATGATTTTCCTCGCCATCTCAGTTGACTGGCGAGGAACAGGAGGCACACTTGCAAAAGATTTTTTAGTTGAAGTTGAAGGTCTTTGATTAACATCTTGATCACGTGGAGTTGCGAGGGAAGGAGGAAGATTTCCTAAAGGAGAGGTGCGTCTCTCAGTAAAAGGAGACATAAAATAAGATTTCTCACGTATTCTACGTATAGGACCAACTGATCCAAAGTCGCTATCTAATACTGAACTCCCCCTTTTTAATACCTGTATCACAAAATAAAAGATAGCTCTAGAATTCAGACCATCGAGTGACAAACAATATATTCAACAGAGGAGAAAAACTAAAAGAAAGATAAAATCAGGCACATAGAAACAAGTTTATATATTTATGATAACTATAAATAAACTGTCTAGCCTATAGAATCATCAAAACACTCCCACCAAAATCCCATGCAATATAAAATTAATTCCGAGCTAAACAGAGACTACTGAGAGATAGCAAGGGATGCACACATAATATGAATTATGCATGCACTTCGACTGTAGCTTAATTGTTATTGAGCCGTGAATAAGCCAGTGTTCTAGAAAGCAGCTTCATAGGCATTTGAGCATTCCACCTAAAAGTAATTTTAGAGTGTATGCTCCCTTAAAAAGGAAGCTTAGGCGTCTTAGAGTGTAGACCAAAGATAACACAGTTGCTCAACTACATGGCCAGAAAGAGACAGGATAGGTGGAACCTGAGTGAGCCCACAGTCCAGGATATCCATCTGATTTGAACTACATAGATTATAGATAATGTAACCTTTAAACATAAGTCATGTGCTGCAGAGTCCATAGAAAAGTAAAAAAGACCAGTAGGCAACAGTGAAACTGACCTGTTTACCACTAGAAAGCATAACTTTTTGTTGTCCTAATGAAGATGATGCCGAGGAGCTAACTAAACCATTCATGAGTGATCTGCCACCCTGAGAGCATATCAAGATTTTATAAACAATTTAAAGATGTAATAAAGCATGAACATACAGCATTCGCTACATTTTCAACAAATAATAACTTGTGCTCAATTCAACACTCGTTGACACACCCTGATGTTAGGGGTTTGATGGACCTTAAAATATGGAGAACGAGACATTCTGTAAACTGCTGATCTCCCACGAGGCCTAGGAGTCATATATCCACTTTCAGAATATTCGGTCATTCCAGAGAAATGAACAGTAGGTCTTGCAGAAACTAAAGCTGACAATGCCTTATTTGCATATGGAACAGTTGTCAAAGTTGCATCATCCTGAATTATCTGGCTATGCACACTCAAAGAGGAAGGTGACACTTTTGTAGGCCTTGAACCCATAAATGCCTTGGCAATTTCCATCGGTGAAACAGCTTCTTCCTCAGGTATCTGAAAATCGAATACAGTAATGACATAAAAATACAAGTACAATAACTACTATTAATAACTACCAGGGCCACTCGATAATTTCAATTCAAACTAATAACTAAAAACATGAATGTACAGACAAATTCCATAAACTGCCTCACACCATATCCACCAATTATGGGGTTTGGCTTTCTTCGAAGTACAGAACCCCTTGCACCAAATAGTGCCTGATATTAACTGGATTTTAATCAATATATTCAACCATTTATTTCCTAGGCTCCTAGCAAACACACGTATTAGGAGAGGAGCTATTGAACTTTAAGTACCGGTTTTGAGTTTCTAAGATTTCCATATTGATCATAGAGCTCACACAAAGAAGGATATATGTGCTAAACCAAAATTCAGCTCTTAATTTCTGACAAAAGGTCAACCAATCTAAGTGTTTTTATCTACTGCCAAAAAGCAGTCCTCGAATCTGGGGAAATACCAAGATGGCAAATGAAGATAAAGTTAATCTATTTCTTCACAGTGAACAGACAATATCCACGACAGTTGCTAGTTTCCAAAAAAAGAATAGACATCATTGTAAGGTAACATATAGTTCACAACTAAGAAGTATTGATAAAGAGGGAATCAAATTATGAAAGTGCCAGTAAGATCTTTGGGAAAGAGCAAAATAAAATACACATTTCATAAGGACTAATTTGCTTAGTAATAAAATTTGATCCACAATCCCTCCTTAAATAAGCAAGGTTGATATCCTCCCCTTTAGTGGGTAGCTTTGCCTTAAATGTATGACCTTGTCACATTTCTTATACCCTACCAACTCTCCTACCCCTTAGAAGTTCATAAGAACAAGCTAACCAAGAGTGCATGAACAAAACAAAATAGTAAATATGATTAAAAGGATTGTTCTCTTACATGTGAATTGGCAGGAGAATTTGTGATGATTCCACGTAAAGTTGAGGACTTCCCTCCATCGTGTTCTGAAACAACTGCCTTTCCCTTGCTTCTGTAACAGACTCCTGGCTGTGATGTACTTGGTTCAATATCTAAATGTCCGTTGTGCTTTACTTGAGGTGTGACGGTTGCATCTTCCTTGTTTTCATAATCAACTAGAAGGTTTGATGTACTAGATTCTACGGTCCGGGAACGGAGTAAATCCATCAAGCGGTCAAACTCAGCTCTGTCAAATGACAAAAAATATATTAGATATATAGAATAATAATTAATAAGATAATATTATAAGAAAAAAGCTGAGTTGAGGGTTGGGATGGGCTGGGAAGATAACATAGAAAAATTACTAGAAAGATGAGAAGCAATTAATCTATCATATGAAAGTAGAATGATAAATGTCCTCATCATAGTTCATACTAATCCTTGAATTTGAATTACTTATTAGAGAACTGCATGCTCTCCAACACATACTAACAAGCCAACAGTAAAGTACCCTTGCATGAAACTTGGAACGGCTACTTATTAGAGAACTTCATCAATGTTCTTATAATACTTAGCCAAATGCAGCTTATGTTGTTTTTAAAAATAAATTCAATTACTGCATTAATTAACTTTCTTAACAAGAACCCTTGCATGATTATAGAAGAAAGATAATGTAGTAACCATATGGGCAAGAAATAAATGGTTGAAATTGAAGCGATAAACATTAGTAAATGAGAAGGGAGACGGACTAAAAGTTCCACAAGTAGAAAGGAAGGAAATATGTATAAATACTTACTTTGTGAAGGTTTTCTTCTTCAGAAGCTGTTCAACTTCAGAGAATCTATTTGTGCTAGAAAGTGTTTCTTGTTGGATTCCATAGGTGACATGATGATTTGCCTCATCCTCTCCAGCATTGACACCCTGATCAAGTAAATCACCTGATGGTTTTTGTACCAGCATATTCTGTAAAGGAACACAACAGGAAATATCAAACGAACGAGTCATATTGCATAACCAAAATAAAAAAACTACTTTCTAACAGGAAAACAAAACAAACAGAAAGCAGGGAGTAGATCGAGCAACGTGAAACATCTGTCTGAACATTGCAGCCTATACTCAACAGCTTAAGACAAAAAAGGGGTTTTATTGATATACCACCACAAAAAATAAGGTAATTCCAAAAATCACCCCCAAAAATTTGATATTCCAAATATCACCCCGAAAAAGTTATAAGTTGTCTACACTCTAAAAGAACCCCCTATGGTTAATTTTACTCAGCATCTTTTGAGCATATTTCTTTACACTGGTTTTGAGCTGTTTGAGGGTTAGACGGTTAGTAAAAGATGAAAATAACCCTTGAACAATCATCTTTCTTTTTCTAATGGCTAGGGTTTGGTTTTTGCCATAATTTCAAAATTAGGGTTTACCTTTGGAGAAAAATTGGAACCTTGAACTTCAATATATACAAATTAAACTTATTACTAGCATAAAAAATAACTCAAATAAGTTTATACATGCAAAGAAAAGTCAATACCCAAGTCTCTTAAATTAAAATAAGAGAAAGAAAATCCAAGATTTCGAAAATTGAGCGATAATGCACATAGGTGCAAATTTTACAATTCCACTATCCGATATTTGAATAATATACACAAGCAATCTAAATTTTGTACAAAGAAATCTTTTTGGCATATTTGACAAAGGGAATGGAGATTGAATGAGATTTTGGCTCCCTATTGATTGACACAAGTTATTAGCGCTGAATCAAAATGTGCAAAGTAATTTTAAATGGAGCTTTAGGTTTTCTTTTGTGAATGTAAAGTGGGTAAGGAAGAGGGTTTTGATATGGAGAAAGAAAGAGTTAAAGATGTTGAGAAGGGGAGACACGCTCTCTACTCTTCTATATTAATTTTATGTTAACTCCACCCTAGTTAGTTAAAATTAAACCCACGGACCCAAGTTAGACAGATTTAACGAAAATACTAACAAAGGGAGATTTTTGGCTGACGGAGAACTTTTAGGGGTGATATTTGGAATATCGAATCTTTCGGGGTGATTTTTGGAAATACCTTATTTTTGGGGGTGGTATATTAAAAAACCAAAGGAAAAAAACGGAAACAATCTTTTATATTTTTATTTTTTGAACTTGATGGTCTAGTTCCATGAATATTGTTTTTTTTTTTTAAAAAGTAGAGAACAATTAAAGATTTTTGAAAAATTAGAGGGAGGAAGGTGGGTTCCTCAATGCATATCAAAGAACCAACAAACAGACTTCAGTTAGACAGCAGAAAGTAGCAGCTGAATCAAAGATGGACCTAAATACAACAGTGCATGCTGATATAAGCATCACATAGTCAGTGTGTGATAAATATCACAAGATTGCATTTATTTTAAAAAGGCTCTCGGTGATGTCGTTCCATAATTTTCTCCACAGTAAACCAGCTGATAATCATCAACTATTGATATCTAGAGAAGATCTACAAGAGGTGGCCATAACCAAGAAGATAGCGAGCCCCTAAAAGATTGTTTATCTAATATTTATATTCCGTCTCACGGGGGAGGGGGCGCCACTGGAAAATTGTTAAATCATGTCATATCCCATGAAGGTGGCCTTAAAAACCCTGCTTACCTTACAAAAATCCTATCAAATTTTAAATCACAGGTTTAAACATAAGGTAAATTATTAAAGAGCTACAGATAAGATTGCTTTTGAGGGGAAAGCTTTAAGGGTGGCATGATGGTTTTTGCAAAAGTGCACCCCTGGAGATACAATAGACTTGTTATACAATATTCTTTTTAAAGAGTTTTATAAGCAGTTTACACAACACAATAAGATGACAAGATCAGGACAGTTTAAGAGCACGACATTGTTGGCTCCAAAATGAAAGAAAAGTGTGTTAATTCAAGAATGAAGTCCATTTCCACCATAAAAGAGTATAATGTAAAAATTCATCTAGACATACAGGTACTAGTTATCCTAGTTATCCTAAAGTAAAAAGGGTGATAAAAAGAAGTAGCTAAATTGTCTGGTATAACTTTGATGCATAGCCTAAAAAAACTCGATGAACAATAGCTCAGCTGGTATGGGACTTCCCCTACTGAGGAGAGTGCAGGGTTCGATCCCAGGAAGGGAAGTGGCCACAATGTAATACTTTCGGCGCAAATTTGTGGGTCCCATGTGCGTGTGCGTGTGTTGTGTGCGTGGGTGTGTTGTGTGCGTGGGTTAGGCTTATGGACCAGTTCAAAAAAAAAGAACTCGATGCATAACCTAAAAAGAATAATGAAAGGAAAAAAGAACCAAACATGCAAATAAGAATTTTAAAAAACGCTATCCTTACATTCAGAACAGCTTCAGGAGCTTTATTTCTGGAACAAAGATTTTCCTCTGCACATAAAGACATAATGAAAATAAGAATGGCGGAATATATACAAGTGATCTACTACTAAAACAAAAGACGTAGTGTATAGCCGAGAATCATTTTGCCTAGCTAAACTGCACCAGGTTGTAGAGAAGAAAGGAAATATGAATCAACCATCATAGAACATTGTGTCGAGAAAATTCTTAACACAATGTATTCAAGTGCTAATGCGTTGTAGATGAGAAAGTTCACACTTCTGTTGTTGCTCATGGTTCCAAGGGATGGAATCCAAATGTCATTTTTAACACTAATCTATTGTTCCGGATCAATACAATATTAATATGCTATCCCATTTTCTGGTACAAGCAAATTTCTGCCTCGAAGGTTTGATACCAAGGTACCAGAGAAACCACAGCTTTAGATGAAAGCAACATCTAGTGAAACATTTGTGACACTTAAACCTCATAAACAACCAAAGACAAATTATAAAGGCTAAAGAAGCCTAAAAGAGAAACTAATAGCAACCATATCAGGTAGATGAAAGCCTGTACACACTCCAAATTCAGTGTTGGGCAATGGCAGGTATGAGTCCAGTTTATATATATATATATATATATATATATATATATATATAGAGAGAGAGAGAGAGAGAGAGAGAGGGGGGGGGGTTAATGGAGGAAAGAGGCCATAGGAGGGAATTTCCTCCTATGGCGTCGAAAAACTACATCCTCCATCATGTTTTCCGACGATCGGAATCCATCATCTTCATCGTTATCATCTAAGACGTGGGTACGCCAAATTTCATGTGATTCTACAACTTTTTCACCGTTGAATTAGTGGGTTCAAAATTAACGGTTTACCGACAATAGAACTTTTTCCATTGCTAAATCAACGGTGAAAAAATTGTAGAATCACATGAAATTTGGCGTACCCACATCTTTGATGATAACGATGAAGATGATGGATTTTGATCGTCGGAAAACACGATGGAGTGCGTATTTTTTCGACGTCATAGGAGGAAATTCCCTCCTATGGCATCTTTCCTCCATTATATATATATATATATATATATATATATGGACTAACACTATTACCAAATCACAACAAAGGATAGTTTGCAATTTTTTGAGAATTTAATAGCTCAATTTAAAGACATGCCGCACCCTTCCCCTTTTACTTAAAATAAAATACATAACATCGCTCTTGTTTCAACCTATTAATATCAATCCGTCTTGGAATGAGGACATATGGCTATTTCTATATCCTTTTCAGATAAGCCCTTCAAGAATAATAAACTTGAATAGCTGCATTGAAAATGATGATTAAAATAATGATCATTATCTATGCAAATCAGTTTCAAGCTTTTGTGGCACATGAATAGAACACAACGAAAAACTAGTAGCATTGAAGAGAAACTTATAAGAGCGCCTGCAATGGTACATATATATCAAATATAGAGCTATTGTGCAAAAGGTGGTGCTGATGAAGCTAAATTCAAACATAAGCCACAGGTAAGGTTAGGCAAAATGATTGCATAAGTATTAGGTACCTAATATTCATAACGGAGTTCTGAAAAGCGGTCTAGGTGGCGCCTTAAGCAGACCTACGGAAGCTGTCCCAAGCCGCTCCGTTTTGAACCTAAGCGATTGGTATTAAACAACCTAAGCTCTTTAAACTCTTAAGTAGGTTCTCCCGTCACGGTGAGTGCTTAAGTGGGCTATAATATAAGCTTCAAGGGTTGGGTTTTAGGTTTCTTTTAAAATTGGCTGACCCAAAACCCTTTATAAAAAACAAACATGTCTCGATTTATTTTCAAATTACACGAATGAAGAAATTCTTCACTAAAGTATTCTCGGCGGCGGCGGCGTTTCTCTCGTCACTGTCCTTTCAAGTCTCTAAAGGATCACTAAAAAGACCCTAAGTAATTTTATCCAAATTATTTTATATTATTCTCATATCTCACTTCTATTTTTCAATTTCGTCTCACAAGGTATGTAATTTGCAAGCTGGATTCGGTTAGAAATTTATAATTTATCATTATTTCATCTAATATCATGTATTATAATTTTTGATACTATACACTTCATTCAATGTGAAGTTGCTATATAAATTTAGTATATTTTTTCTGCTTATATTGTTTGTAGAATTTTTCAGTGATTTTTGCTATTTTACGTATATATATGAAATATAATTTTAATGAAAATTTTAAAAAAACGCTTAGACAACGGCTAGACGCGGGACAGTACACCAACCGCTCAGCTCCCCCTAGTGTTTTTTACAACCTTGATTCATAAGCAAAATAATTTTGCTGGAGCATAAAATTTTCAAGTGAATACACTCGAAAAAGTCTATGCCCACAGGTGCATACAACGTGAGAACCATTCAACCAAAGATGACATAAGATGATGCCTTGAAGTTTAAAGCCCTAACATAAACTCTCACAAAAGAAAACAATCTCTTCGGCATATAAGAGTTGACATGCCGATTATAAAACCCTAAACAAAATTCAGATTCCATCATATTCAATGAACTTTTGTGATCAAGGTTATAGAGGCTTAATACAAGCCAAAAGAAACACTTTACGGTTACCAGCCCGTCAATTGGCTATTTCTATGCCATGGCCCTCTATTCTCATAGTTATTATGGCTAGGAATTTGGCACAAAGAAAATGGATAGTTTCCGTCAGGTAGACGATTGCAAATCATTAGTAATTGTAATATAGCAACCTATACCATGGACAATGCTCTATTTATGGGGACAAGGCACTGATGAATATGATGATGCTATATTACAACATCCAAACTGAATATTGATGGTAGATTTTCAAATCAAACAAATGAACGTGCAACTTGAGGGTATTTGGGGTTCTTAAATGAAGTGCAAGTAACATGTGGACAGGGACACCATGGTAGTATGTCTCCTCTCCTAAGATTACTGAAGAGCTTACTGAAGAAGGAAAAAGGCAGTCATTCTACATTCCCACTATGGACCCACCAAACACTTAAGTCTAACATCAACTAAACCAAAACCCTAAAAAATCGGAAACCAATCTAATTTAGAGCAAAATATAATAAATTTCAATCAGGGATAAGAAAAGGCCATAATCAACTGAAGTACGCCTAATACACCATCTTCTTAACAAGATGGCATATTGTAGTCAAAATTCTCCCTGAGCTATAAGACTAAATTCATTATTTTGAATCACGATAAAGAAACAAGCAGACATTTTTTGAGATCCACAAAGTACAAATTAACCACAATAAACCGATACATTGAAAAAGAATAGTAGTAAGAACGGTATACTCGCTATCACAACAACCAAGAAAGACGAAATATATCAACCCTAGAATATCAACAAAAGGAAAGGCCACGGTAACCTCAAACCTACTATGCTCTCCACAATTCTAGTGCATACAATCACAAATTAGCTGATTTAACAAAAATGTTGAAACCCAGATAAACGCAAATAGCATATCAAACTGTAAAAATTTCAAACTTTAGCTATGCATCCACTGAACAAGCCAATTTCAAGATGAAACAAACCAAAACCATGCAAATAAGTAAATGACAAATTATAGTCAAATTTGCGAGGATTTGTTACTTCGATCACAGTAAAGAAAAAAAGCAGCCATCTTTTGTGATCCACGTGGTATAAATTAACCAAATTAAACCAATGCCATGGAAAATAGAAAACTAATCTACAAGTATCAGTGCAATCACAACAATCAAGAATGGGTAAACATGACCTCAAAATGTCAGCAAAGGAAAGACCAAAGGCAGTTCATATTGTCCCCAACTAAATTTCACGATTTTACTGTATGGGTTTATAGGTTAGCTAAATTTAACACTAAATGAACCCGAGTTGCATTCAAAATCACGCTTTGAGGCATTTTCAACATGAAAGGGACCAAAACCCTAAAACTCTTGAAAGCCCTAGAAATCAAAACAAGAACCAATCTGCACAGAAATCGAACCTGGAGGTTGAGGCGGGGGAGCAGTGAGGCGCTTCTGGAAGACAGAGGCGAAGAAGTTGGAGGCGCCGCGGGCGATGATTCTGGAAGCGGGGTCGACAATCTTCGAAATCCAGCCATTGCTATTAGGGTTAGGGTTTAGTCTTCTGTTTGCGGTTTGGGGGCGATCGTAGGGAGTCGATTGCGCTCTTCTGAAGGGGCGTTTTCGGAATTTCCCGCCGATCCCGCCGTCGTAATCAACGGACGCCATGAATGAATAGAATCGATTCAAGAGAGAGAGAGATGAAAAAACGGGGGCTTTGGCTTTTAATTGAAGGAGAGAGAGAGAGAGAGAGAGAGAGGTGGGGATTGAATTGAATTTTGAGGGGATTGAATTAAAATTGAATCCAACCGCCTGCGACGCCGCTGACGGGCGCGTGCTTTCTCCCGAGTATTTCTATTTCTCGGAGCCGAGTTTTCCGGCTGATTAGGGCAAAGGGTTCTCGCACTTGCGATGCGCGTGCGGATATAATGAAAGACATATGGGCTGAGCCTTTATGGACTTGATATTGGGCCTGCTCTATTTTCTCGCCTTGGAAACGGGAGGAATTATCTAGCAATTTTTTTTCTACGGAACTCCTAAAACTTTGGTGATAACAAGATAGAATCCCTCAAATTTCTGAAAGATTAAATAGGGCCTCATTACTGACTTCTATCCATCCTCGCTTATCTGTTGTTATTGTCGTGGTTGTCACTTTCCCTACTTGCTGCTTCTCCAAGCTTCTGCATGTTCAATAAACTTACAGCGTTTCGAACATCAGGATGCATCCCCATCTAGTCTACTTCAGAATAACTAAGAATTTGAGGTAATGGTTTTGGAGGTTCTGATGGAAGTTTCGTCGAGGGAAAGACGAAAAGAAGATATGCATGTGCGCGCGCACGGCTTAGTCCATGCTAGTTTGTAACCCAGGCAAAACGCGGATTAACTTGAAAAGGGTCTTATTTGAGTAACAAACATAACAGGGGCTATATTAGATATGGAATATATTGCAAGTTGTATTTAGAACTAGCAATCGAGTTTTAAGGATCTGAAATAGAAAAAACACATAAACTGTTCCTTCTGAGCCTGGATCAAACTCGGATGTCGAACCATGATCGATAAAACGAGGTCTTCTTGGGTGCATTTGCAATATAAAAATATTGCATCAACAGATCAAACATGAACCCTATTTCAAAATTTAACTCGGTTTACCTAAAAAAAATCCCCTCAGAATCTCCTACGGGCTTTCATAAAAAGGGCAAATCACACTAGAAAACCATCAGCAATAGTTGGTTTTCATTAAAAATGTGTTCATAATCATAGCAAAACACCTTGAACCGCCGTCGAATTTGTTCACTAAAACACTCTCCTTTCACGTTCCACCCCATTTGCCTCCCCCACTTCCTTCTCCCCACCTCTACCTTATCCGTCTCACCTCGATCGACACCGCATACTCATTCTCTCTCACCTCTGCAGCCTCGCCTTCCAAACTCCTCGACACCATCGTCGTTTCTGTCAAAGTTGACATCCGATGCCTCCCGTCTCCACTTAGCCCTTTCACCTTCCAAACAACATATTCGACTCGAAAGGTCCAAAAGTGTAAAAACGATAACTCTCTGAGCTTCAATTAACAACCGTCAGGGTATTTTTAGCGAAATCTAATCGGTGCAAGGTGTTTTTCAGGGAGGAACAACAATAGCCGAGGGTATTTTAGTGTAATTCACCCAACAAACAAACACGTATTATAAAATCCTACGGCCCAATTACTTTCTCTACCGTGGCTGTCATCGCCTCCACTGGCATCGCCGCCATTCTTTCTAAACTCCTCAAACCCCATCGCTTCTCCTCCTGGCTGGGGGGTAACCGACTGGATGTGGACCGCAGCTAACCAGCCGCGGTAGACTGCAGACCTAGTAAGTCCTGCATGTGTGTGTCCATTTTGATACTGTATTATTTATGACTGAGCGAGTTTATCATTTATCCTAAACTGTTCAGGATAAACCCCATGTCAAATTAGCTGGCATGAGGTGTGTGCACGACAGTGCATCGGATCATCATTAACTATCCACGATATCTATAAATATGATCTTCTGCATGTTTGTTTGCATTCCAATAATCACAAACAAATTTTAACCTCTTTCTGATTTATGATTTTTCTTTTTCTTTTTGGATAAATAGTCACTTAAGTGTTGAAGGTTTCCATCTAAATAAAATCACAATGCCCCTCACCTGGTTTTTCTTTCAGGCTCTTAATTTCTACAGGGAAAAAAAATCTGACCCCAATATCAATTAATCTAAGTGATGCAACATTTTGATAAAAAATAAGTCGAAGCAACGTATACGGTATCTATTGTTTTTTCAAAACAAAAAAAAAGTTAGCAATAAGAGTAGCCTATTTTAATGTACTCCTTTATGGTTACATTCAGTCCCATCTGATTGCGTACTCCTATTATTCATGTCCATACCGCCAGATTCAAAATTGTTTCCGTAAAACATAAATATTAAGTTTAATATCAAGAAAAATTTATATTCAATTGTACCCATTAAAACAGGGAAAAAAGAATAATGCAAACAGAGCAATACTTTTGTAAACCTAAGAATGATTTATTTGGGCGGTGATGGAGCTCGAATCTCCTTCAGATGTTGTCCTCCGTCGATCTGTAGCGAGCGCTGTTGAACGGCTGAAATTTTGTTTGAAGGCTATATTCTTGGACGTGTGGATCTCAATGGGTTGATTTTGAGGTAAATCCGAGCTATCTGCAAAGAAGTCCCGAGATGGACGACCACCGTAAGACCCTCCGATGATCAAATTAGCCGAGAAAAATGAGCAGAGTAGCGGCTTATTGGATTAAAATTGCCTTATCCGAGTCGTCTGAGAGATGGGTTTTTATAGTGGTCGCATGGAGCGAGCAGACGTGAGATCTTCACCTTCGGTTACGCCCCTGACGTTACACCGGCGTGAATGACGGGATTCCACTATCAATGGCGGGATATGCCCATTAATGGAGGGATGCGCCAGCGTGGGACGCGGGACGTGGGGTGGCGGATATCTCGCTTTGGCGAGATACGCGGAGCCGCTGCAGAAGCGTTAGGGCCTCGCGTTCTCGTTTGTCCAGAAGAGCTAGGGAGGCTTAGCTCGGCGTGAGCCTCGGAGACGAGCCCGGAGGCCGAGGAAGCTCAACTCCGCAATAGCTCGGAGACGAGCACAAGAGGATGGACGCCAGTTCAACGGCTAGGTCGTTCTTGGATAAGAAGCGGAGTGTAAGCTCGGAGACGAACCGAGAAAGGTCATCAGTGCTCCACACTGATTTTACCTCAGTAGCCCCTCAGGAATCTGGTGAGCTGTCGTGGGTGACGCGTCATTCATCACGTGTCGTGATCTGAGAAATTCTCACTTATGAGCATCATCATTAGTCCCCCACTCTCGTTCCGACCTATTTATGGGTCGGGTCGAGAGTGGCCTGCTTGGTTTGTCTCGCCCAGTCTGTTGCCGGGAATCCTCGGTGCGGATTTTCCGGGACGACGTGGTGTTGAGCAGTTGCATCGTTCGGATTTCTGGACCCACGTGGTGTATCCCCCAGCGCTTGGATCTTCGCGCGTATCTCCGATGATATCAACGGATCAGCGAAATGATCGTGCATTAAAAAAGGGGCGCCGATTCGCTCGTTCGTCTGTTAGGTCACAGGCCACGCGTTTGAAGCGGGTTGGCGGACGCGACAGGCTGTCGATGTCGCCTGCGATCGAAGGGACGTCTCCAATGATCGTTCGACACGTGGAGACTTGACGGCTGGCAGACGCGACGCTTCGGTTTGGCGGGAATTGATCTGGACCGTTGGATGTCTTTTCTGCAGTGTATAAATAGGAGGGGCCCCTATAGGGCCAACACTTTCTGTCATAATTTCCCTACGCTGTCAAAGATTGCTCGGCGCTCCCTCCGTTAGACCGGATCCCTTGTTGTCACACCCCGTTTCCCGGTGTACGGGGAGGGGACGCGGAGAGACCCGTTACGTATTTACTCCGAAGTAAACACGCTAAGCGTATCTAAGCAATATAAAGTAAAAGTACACAAGAAAAATGACAATAGATGTAATTGAACAGCAACTTCATTTATTAAATATTCTTTTACGCGTACAACTGGAAATGTAAATACAAGTCTGGAATGCAATGTCTAAACAATGGCATAACTGAAATGAAAAGTATGTGCAAGTGACTATGGCTTTGGATCTTCAGTGTACTGCTCCAAGTGCTCCTGGCTGGTGTCGATCTCTAGTGCGTCCGATCCACCTGACAATATTCCAAAGAAGAAGAGAAATATGAATGTCGTCAGCGAACAATCGCTTGGTAAGTTCCAAATATAGGTAGAGATAGAATAGATAGAAAGAGAGTATAACTAGTAATGTTTGATTATAATGTTAATGCGGTTGTTTATAACTTGGTACAGATTATGCCAGTGTATACGAGAGGAGTCCAACTTACACCGTAGACTTTGGTAACCCGTAGTACAAGGCTCCGTCGAAAATACCACGGAACAACGGCATGGATGTAATTACGTCTTTAGTGACTACCTCGTGCCACCTTTAACATGTTCCGTACCGGTCTATCCTTTTAGAAACCCCGTAGTGTTTATTGTATTGATTATATTGATTGTATTGAGTGTACTGATTATATTGTATTGTCTTGTAGTAAATGGAAGATTTGACGAAACCATGATATCAGTGAATGGAATGGGTAATAGATAGTCATGTAAACGGAGTATATCCATGGTTCGGTTTAGTCAATATAGATTGATATAGATTTAATAGACGGATTTATATTGAATTGTAGTTTATACTTGAATCATATTCAAGTCAGATTGATTAGTTTGAGACTCAGTCTGAGTCAGACACTTTGAAAAGAAGTTGAAGTCCTGAATTAGTTTTGATGTTATCGGTAACAGCTGCACATGGACGGCAGGATTTGTGTCTTTTTCCAAGACAATTACCGTGTTGATAACACCGTTTGTTAGATTGTCTACCTTATATAGGCAAGCACCCACATTATCCGGCTCCTTGAGGCTCAAGAGAATTGGTCTCTCTTAAACCTATATTTACTAGGGTCCTTATTGTAATTTAGTACAACTTGAGAGGGTTTTATGTAAAATGGTTTTGATATATTTTCAAAATAAACCTCAAGTATTTAATTATCGTCTTTATGGTTTTCATAGATGTATATTTTATAAAAGTGAAATCTTTTAGTGAGTAGAACCTAGTTTTCATTGTATATGGTATTTTAATGAAATATTGGAATTGTTTTGTATTTAAATAGCACATTCATGTAATTGTGATTTCTTTAATTTAGAAAACTTGGAATAGTTGTATAATATATTTAAAATAGATCTTTTGATAATATTCATATATATATTTATATATTTAATAAAAATAAATTTTATTATTTTGTAGAAATCTCATTTTTAAAAAAATAGCATTAAAAATTCCATCGAGATCGAATGCTCTGCATCTCGCTCTACTAGGCCCGAGGACGTGCGATAACCCGCACCATCCCGATCGGGGTTCCCCAAAATGGGTTGTAAAGGCATAATTGCAAGGAATTAATGAATACTCTTTTTAAAGAAAACGGTTTTGTAATAGTTTAGGGTATTTTATTGTAACTGGTAATATTCCCAAAAATACTGTCCAAAAGTAAATTGTGCTATGTCCAATATGTGTGTTGTGATGAGGTAGGTCCTTATCTTGTGAGTTTTCTAAAGGTAATACAAGAAAATATGTGAATTATGTCGAAATGTAAAGTATATGGTATCTTACCGTATAAATGCGATAAAAGTTGCATAAAATATTCTTTTGAGATGAAACTTATTTTAATATGTTTATTTGTGTTTTTTAAACATTATATGAAAGTGTGGTATTTTAGGGTTTAAGAAAAATAGAATTTTTCAAGAAAAACGAAACAGAAGTCGAATTAACTCCGCTTTTGTCGGGTTTTAAAAATGAAAGTTTTTAGAATAGGAAAAGAGAGGGGGAGAGGGAACTTATAGGCTATTAAGATAGAGGGGAGAAGGAGGAAGCTTAGGAAAGTGTCGGGGCTTCGTTTCGCTGCCGGAATCTCTTCGAAATGTCGTCGGAATCTTGCCCTTTGCTAACTCCACTTGCACAACCTAAGACTTGGAAATTTTTGAGAGTTTTTGTGAGAAAATTCTGAATGAGGAGGGGTAAAATGTGGTGTGGTATTTATAGGGAAAATTAGGGTTTAGGGTAATGATGAATGTAATTAAAATGTGCATTAAAAATGGATTAAAAAGAGAATTTATCATTCTCTGGATAAATGCAGAGAAATCAAACAACATGGGGTAGTGTGGTAGGCCAAAGGGTGCTAGGGTTAAATTTTGGGAGCATTTGGTACGGTTTGGACCGATGGTGTCGGCCCAAATCACTATCTCATCGGTCATCTTGGAGGGGATGGGGCTCGGATTGGGGCCACGTGTCCTAAGCTGTATAAATAGCATTTTCCACATGTTTGTTTTTATTGTGACTTTTCATTTTACGTGCGATGCACGTGCAGACCTTTGAGATTCTAAAAATTTAAAAGAAAAATCAATAAAAATAATATGTGGCTGATGGGATTTGAACTCAGGTGCTATTTCTCAGTAGTGCAAGGTCTTTACCAGTGAGCTACAAGCCCTTTCTTACTGTTCAAAAGCAAATTTAATCTATAACTTGTGCTCAAACTTAGGCACTCCTTTCTGTATTTTGAAAAAAAATCATACAGAAAGTTTAGGGTTGTTACACTTGTGCTTTTTCCTCGGAGAACCAATCCCTTTGAATTAGGTTAGATGTCTTCTTCTGAGGAGTCTGTAGAATTAATTAGGGTTGAGTCGGACGATGAAGTTCCAGTTATTGGAGCCGATTCTAGAGAGTTTTCCGCCTCTTTGGCTGCTGACAGCCAAAAGGGTTCTCTTGTTGCTTCCTTTGTGTCGGGCTCGCCCTAAAGAGCCAGGGCTACTCGCGTTGCTAGCCGTCCAGCGGCGACAAGGGCCCCTAAGGTGCGCATCGGGAACGCCTGCGATGCGCCATCTGTCTTAAGGGATGTGGGCGAGCTTGCCGTGATTCGGGCTCGTTTCCATATCCCCTCTAACTATTCGCTCCGTTTGGCTAAAGAGGGTGAATTGCGGACCAGGTGCAGAGGAAGGAGATTTCCCTGTATTTGGAAGCATTCCGAGCGGGAATGCGCCTGCCCTTTCCAACCGAGGTATGTGGGGTACTTCATTGCTTCCATCTCTCCCCGGGCCAGCTAGTGCCGAACTCGTGGAGAATCCTCGGGTTTCTGGTCCGGTTGAAACTTGAGGACATCCCCTTCAGCTTGACCCTTCTTACTTCTTTTCTCTGCTATAAGAATCACCCCGGCACTAGCAAGAACGAGCCGAGCTGGGTGTATTTTTCCTTCAAAAAACGCAAGTGCGGGGTGGCCGGGTCGGATGTGGTAGTCGTTCCTTCTTCCATTCATGAATGGAAGGAGAAGTTTGTATTCGTCGGGCCACCCGAGGGCTAGGATTGGCCGTGCCTACACAGTGGCACATGGCCGACTGTCCGAGGGCGAAGCAGTCATCCTCACCTGAACAGGGGGCGGTATCCATATGGGAGCCGATCCAGCGGGCCGACGTCCTGCTTTCCGAGCAGGTTCTTAGCTGGGCCAGGCTCACCGCTCGCTTCATGGGTAAGTTAGGTCTTTGGACGATCTTTTTAGACTTGAATGATTTCTTTTGCCCTTCTAGCATCAATAACTCTTTTGTGTATTCTCCTTTCACAGGACAAACGGACCGATCCAAGATCTTAGCTGCCCTAACCACTACGTCCCAGAAGAAGGCTAGGGGCGTGAGCTTGTCCCGAGCCGGCCCGAGCTCGGTCCCGAGACCATCTCCACCGGCGAGGCCTTCCGCAGCGCCCCGAGCCCCCGATGACCGCCGCGGGGGCAGCCAGAAGCATGCGCGAGACCCGGTGCCCCTGGTGAGGGGGGAAGAGGAGGATGTCGAGGTTCCCCTCAAAAGGAAAAAGACAATCTCCCGCCCGTCGTCCACTGAGATTCCTGAGGAGATTCCCATGCAGGAGGGGGACGTCTGCTTTGTGGTCCCCTCGGGGCTTTCCGTTGCCGACAGCTAGCTCTCCGACATGGAGCAATCGGCCGGGGGCAAAATTCCCCGGGGGACCCTGAAGGCCCAAGGGGCCACCATCGCTCAGGAGGTGGTTCAGGTCAGTATCCGTTTCTTTCAAGGATTCCGTTAAGTGCTCTTTCTTAATTTGAATGTTTCTAACAGCTTCTATTTCATTCCTCAGGTTCTCCAACACTGCGCCCTCATCGTAAATATGGAATCCAAGAAGATTGCCTCGGCCATGAGGAAGGCGGGGGAATCATCTTCGCGGGAGAAGGATTTGTGCCTTGAGCTGCAATAGGAGAAGGAGAAGACAACCGCCCTCGAAACCCGGTTGGCCGCCGAGGCGTTAACGGTCTCCAAGTGCCAGGAGTCCCAACAACTTCTGAGTGTGTCCAACCAAGCCGTTCAGACTAAGTTGGAGGAGTTGGGCAAACGCTATGCCATAATGAAGAAGTTGAGGGATGCCAGCAAGCGGGAGGCCGAGGCGACGCTTGAGGTGGCAAAGATTGCCGAGCTCCGAGCCTCGAAGTCGGTGGAGAAGTATAAGGCGCTAGACCAGTTCTACGCCGACATCGCCGAAGCCTCGACCATCATTTGGCACGAGGCTCTTGATGCTGTCAAGGCGTTGATGCCGGAGTTTGCCGACGGTGAGCTCCGTGCCACTCTCGGTGGATACGTCGTAAATGGCTGGAGCCGGGGCGGCCATCGGAGGAGAGAAGGTTGTGGAGGTAGAAGCCCCGGCCCCTAAGGACGGTGCCAAGAAAGGCGAGACCCGGGCGGAGCCCGCAGCATGAGCCTTTTTGCCTTGTGCATTTTTTGTTTTTCCTTCTTTTTTTTTCAAATTTTGTAAGCCTCCGGGCACCTTTTTGTAAGGCCGAGGAGCCCATAATACCTTGTAAAAATTTCTGGAACATAAATAAAGCAGAGCTTATTTTCCTCTGCATGACTATGTGTTTTCTGCGTGAGTACTTCAGCTTGCCAGTCTTTTTTTTGGAAAGCTGAGGAGCCTATAATACCTTTTAATGAATAAAATTCTTCTTTTCTGATGTGTTTTGTCTTCTTTTATCCCTTAGCACTTTTTACATATTTTCTCAAAACGAATCTAGGGATCTCGGAACCGAAGAAGAAGAAAATATATCGAAGAAGTCTTTTCAAATTCAGGAGACTTAATAATAATAGGAAAAAATTATATCACTTCAAAAAGAAGAAACATATTCATTTGTACAAGTTGAGCTTCTCGACGTTGTAGGGCCGAAGAAACCTACGACCCCCAGCGTCTTGCAAGCGATATATCCCACCGGGCAACACCTCTGTGACAAGGAAAGGGTCGTTCCACTTCGGGAAGAACTTGTGTAGCCGGCCTTGATCTACAAACTCGTTCCTTCGTAAGACCAAATCTCCTGTCTTGAAGGCACGATACTTTACTCGTGCGTTGTAGTAGCGAGCGGTTTGCTGTTGATAGGCGGCCGCTCGGATTTGCGCTCGATCACATTTTTCCAATAAGACGTCCAAGTTGGTCCTTAGCACCGAGGTGTTAGCTTCATCGTGGAAATGTTCGACTCGGTAACTGGGTAATCCGATCTCTGTCGGGACCATTGCTTCGGTATCGTAGCAGAGCCTAAAGGGAGTTTCTCCCGTGGATGTCTTCTTTGATGTGCGCAATGCCCATAGTACTCACGGTAGTTCCTCGACCCAGCTGCCCTGTCTTCGTTCCAAACGAGCTCGGAGACCCCGGATGACGCCTAGGTTAGCTATCTCGGCCTGCCCGTTATATTGAGGATATGCGGCCGCGGCGAACTTCATTAGAATGTGTTAGTCGCTGCAGAACTCTTTGACTTTATCATTTTCGAAGTTGGTTCTGTGATCGAAAACTATACACACCGGGATCCCGAATCGAGTAATTATGTTGTTTTGCAGGAACTTTATAGTAGTGGTGGCATCCAGTTTTCTGATGGGCACGGCCTCGACCCACTTCGTGAAGTAGTCTACCGCGACGAGGATGTACTTATGTCCGTCCGTGCCGGTGGGGTGTTGGCCAACCATGTCCATTCCCCACTGCGCAAACGGCTAAGGGGAACTGAGGGTCGTTAGCTCAGCAGCAGGAAGACGGGGGTTTGCTGCCGTGGAGTTGGCAAATTTTGCATCTTCTGACAAGCTTCTTGGCGTCTTAGTGTATTTTCGGCCAATAATATCCTTAGAGAAGCATCTTCTGAACTAAGGTGCGGGCCTCTTGATGTGCTCCATCGACTCTTTCGTGTATCTCTCGCTGAACGTAGTTTACTTCGCGAGGATCGACGCATCAGAACAGAGGCTGTGTGTACGACTTCTTGTAAAGGTTTCCGTTGCTCCAAATAAAATGCTGGGCTTTTGCACGAAGGCGGCATGCTTCCCCTCGGTCTTTATAACATCTCTGTTTTCAGTGTACAGAAATTTGTTTAAAAATTAAAGTACAAATAGAGTATTTGCAATCCTGTGTATACTATAAGTATTTGAATTACTTTTGAACAGCAAGAAAGTACTTGTAGCTCATTGGTAAAACCTTGCACTGCTGTGACGTAGCCCCTGTGATCGAATCCCCCCAGCCACTTATTTTTAATTGATTTTTAAACTTTTAGAAGCTCAAAAGTTTGCATACGCACTACACGTAAAATGAAAAGTCACACAAAAAACAAACACATGGGAAATGATGTTTACATAGACCCCGACACGTGGCATGAATCCAAGCCCATTTCACCGGACTTGGACCGGCGAGACATGTGATGGGGACTGGCACCGCCGGGCATACCTGTAGGGGATGCTCCAAGATTTTAACCCCAGCACCTCTTGGCCTACCCCACTACCCCCATGCTGTTTGATTTCTCTGCACATTTCCAGAATTTTAAAAATGGGCATTAATCCACATTTTAATGCACATTTTAATTCTATTCTTCATTACACTAAACCTTAATTTTTCCTATAAATACCACACCACATTTCACCTCTCCTTATTCAGAATTTCATTACAAAAACTCTCTAAAATTTCCAAGTCTCAAGTTGTACAAGTGGAGTTAGTAAGAGGCGAAGTTCCGGCGACGTTCCAAGAAGAATCCGGCGACGAAATGACGTCCCGAAAGCTTCTTCTTTCTTCCTTATTTCTTTATAGCCAGTAAGTCCCCTCTCCCTTCCTCTTTTTCTATTCTAAAATTTCTCCTTTTCAAAACTCGTCGGAAGCAGAGTTATTCCGGCTTCCGATTCTCTTTTCTTTAAAAGTCTAATCTTTTTCTTAATAACAAACCTATAAATTTTTAATAGATTGTTTAGTAATCATTAACAAACACATTAGAATAAGTTTCATCTCAAAAGAATCTATTATGCAACTGTTATCGCATTTTTACGGTTAAATACCATATACTTTACTTTGAAAACAATTCAACATATTTCCTTGTATTACCTTTAGATAACTCACGGGGTAATGACCTACTTCATCACAACACATATATTTGACATAGCACGATGAATTTTAGAACAATAGTTTGTGGGAAAATACGAGATTACGAATAAATACCTTGAACATTCAAAACCGTTTCTTTAAAAGGTGTGTTATTTAAATTCCTTGCAATTACGCCTCTACAACCCATTTTGGGGAACTCCGATCGGGATGGTGCGGGTTATCGCACATCCTAAGGCCTAGTAGAGCGAGATGCAGACCTCCGCAAGGAGCATTCGATCTCGATGGAATTTTTGATGCAATTTTTAAGAAAATGAGATTTCTATAAAATAAATAAAATTTATTTTTATTATATATATATATATATATATATATATATATATATATATATATGAATATTATCAAAAGATATATTTTAAAATATATTATATAAATATTCCATGTTTTCTAAATCAAAGGAATCACAATTTCATGAAACTACTATTACAATTCAATACAAATTCCAATATTTCATTAAAATACCATATACAATGAAAACTAGGTTCTATTCACTAGAAAATTTCACTTTTATAAAATATATATCTATAAAAACTCTAAAGACGCTAATGAAATACTTGAGGTGTATTTTGAAAATATATCAAACATTTTTACATAAAACCCCTTCAAGTTATATTAAATTACAATAAGGACCTTAGTAAATATAGGTTTAAGCGGGACCGGTTCTCTTGAGCCTCAGGGAGCCGGAGAATGTGGGTGCTTGCCTATTTAAGATAGATAACCTAATAACGGTGTTATCAACACGGTAATTGTCTTGGAAAAAGACACAAATCCTGCCGTCCATGTGCCGCAGTTACCGATAATATCAAAATTAATTCAGGATTTCGATTTTGTTTAAAAGTCTGACTCAGTTCGAGTCACGGTCAAATATGCAATCAATCTGAGTTGAATATGATTTAAGTATAAACTGCAATTTAACATGAATCCATCTATACCAGAATTCAATCTATATCAATCTGACTCGAACCATGGATATACTCTATTTACATGCCTATCCATTTATATCCATTCTATTTACATGATATCATGGTTTCGGCAAGTCGTACAATCTATAAAACAAAACAATACAAATCAAATCAAAATACATTGCGGGGATTTTAAAGGGGTAGACTGGTACGGAATGTGTTAGAAATGGTACGGGACGGTCACTTTAATACACCTAACCTGAATATCCATTGCCATTGTACCGTGGCTGAACGGTTCCTTGTGCTCCGTATACCTTAGTCTCCGAAATAGTGGGACTCCTCTCGTATACACTGGCATAGCATATTCTGTACCAAGCTACAAACAACTGCGTTAATTAAACATTACTAGTTATACTCTCTTTCTGTCTATTCTATCTCTACCTATCTTTAGGACTTACCGAACGATTGTTCGCTGACGACTTTCCTTTTCTTCTTTCTTTGGAATGTTGTCAGATGGATCAAACTCACTAGAGATTGAGCCCAGTACTGAGGACCTGGAGTAGTTTGCCATCGACCCAGAGCCATAGGCACTTGTATATATTTTTCATTTCAGTTATGCCATTGTTTAGGCATTGCTTTCTATTCATGTATTTACATTTCCAGTTGTACTTGTAAATAATTGTTAAATAAATAAAAGTTGTTGTTCAATTATATTCATGTCTCTTGTATACATTTTACTTTATATTGCTTAAATACGCTTAGCGTGTTTACTTTTGAGTAAATACGTAGCGGACCTCGTCACGCTTTCTTACCGTACACCGGGAAGTGGGGCGTGACAGGTTTTGTTGGTGGCCCATGCAGATCAGTTCTACATGGACATGCAGGTCAATTCTGCATGAAGTCCTAAGCAATATAACACAAGAATCAGCAACTAAAAATATTCTTTACATTTCATATTTCTTGAATCTTACAATTTCATATACTTTGAATTTATCCTAACCCTATTTTTATTTCAAGGTTATGGATTCTCCAAACAACACCAGCACCAACTTCAACAACACACCACCACCTCTACCGCTTACGCCTACCATTGCTGCTTCGATCAATGAGCAGACAGAACTGCTTGAGGCAATCCGAAACCTCCTGGAAGGACAGCAGCAGCAAACTGCTATATTACTGAACCGTCGAGAAGCGGAAGTGCCCGGAATAAAGCAATTCCGGGCATTGCATCCAAAGCAATTTTCGGGGAAAGAGAGCCCTTTAGAAGCGGAAGAATGGGCTCAGAGCATCGAGGATGATCTGGCAGCAGCACAAGTGCCAGAGATCGCTTGAGTACGAGTTGTGAAACTGCAACTCACTGACAACGCCCGAGTTTGGTGGAAGGCGGAAGAAAGCCGTCTTGACCAGCCGATCGAATGGAAAACCTTTCGCGACATGTTCGATGCGAAGTAATTCCAAGAGACTGCCCGATTTGACATGGAGCAGCAATTCATCCACCTACAACAGGGGTCGATATGGACCAAATCTGTAAATGAATATGATGCTGAGTTTACCATGCTCAGTAGGTAAGATATATCTCAATATTCGATTTTCAAATATCACATATTACACAACTAACACAAGACCTTAACAGGTTTGCAGCACACTTGATAACGACTGCTGAGATCAGGTCCAGACGATTTCAGCAAGGGTTAGATCTGGAGATCCAAGCTGCCTTAGCTACAGGGGATTTCCCAACCTACGAACTGGCTCTGAAAGCTGCCCGTGGATATGAGGCAGTGATGAAGATGAAGGGCAGACCCCAATCTGCCGGAGTGAAACGCCCTGCAACTCAGATGGCAGGAGGAGCCTCTTTAAGGCCACATTTTGGGCCCAGGAGATCAGGAGTACCAAACAACCGGCCCAGCCCAGCCTTTTGCACCTACTGCAGGAGGGATGGACACCCAGCGAAGGACTGCCAGCATGCAAATCACCTTTGGTTGGTCTGCGGTTCAGCCACACATGATATTGGGTCTTGTCCTCGAAGACTCAATCCAAATGCTGCATCCAGACCAGCAATCACCTACCCGCAGCGTCTATCCATCCAGGCACCTGCTCCACGACTAGCTTTTCCAGCTCCACCACCTCGTGGACCGACCGCACCTCCTCCTCGTCAGTTCCATCAAACTCAAAAGAACTTACCTCAAGTACAGAGGAACGGACAAAGGAATGCTCCTCCAGCAAGGAGGAATGTATCGAGGCGACAGGCTTTCACAATGACCGTGGAAGAAGCTGAAGCAACTGTTCAAGTCATTACTGGTAACCTTTCAATTTTCAAAACTGTTCAATACTTGTTATATCCATATAATTTTCTATACCTAAACCTATCCTATATAATTTAGGTACAATCTTAGTAGTCTTACTTCCTGCACTAGCACTTTTCGATACTGAAGCATCACATTGCTTTATGTAGTAACGGTCTGTCCGAACTCATGCGATTCCAGTCAAACCTCTCGTATCCAGCTGGAATGTCAGTTCAGGGAATGGTGTTCTAAAGGCAATAATGGGATATGACCTGTATCCAGTGGTCGTCTGCAACAGAGAATTCTATACTGACTTCAAGCTGCTGGACATACTAAATTTTGATGTCGTTTTGGTATGGATTGGCTCGGAACTTTTTACTTTACCATCGACTGTCGTTAAAGGAGGGTAGTGTTTGAGATTCTAGACCATCCGGTCTTTTATTTCAAAAGTGGAGACTGTACCCTGGAGCCAAGCTCATACAAGGCTAAACCGAAGAAGGCAGTGATTTCAACACTTCAAGCGGAGGAAGGATCGAAGCCAGAGATAGTTCGAGAGTTCGATGATGTATTTCCTGAAGACATATCAGGTTTGCCTCCCAATCGAGCTCTTGAATTCAGCATTGATTTAGTACCTGGAGCACAACCGGTGATCAAAGCACCGTATCGGTTAAGTCCTGAAGGTTTGAAAGAGGTCCGTACTCAGTTGGACAAATTATTGGCGAAAGGATAGATTCGTCCCGGCACTTCAAGTTGGGGATCTACAGTTCTACTTGTGAAGAAGAAGGAAGGTTCATATCGAATATGCATTGATTATAGAGCTCTGAACGAAGTAACTATAAAGAACATGTATCCACTTCCACGCATCGACGATCTGTTCGATCGGCTAAGTGGATCTTGCATTTTCTCTAAGTTAGATCTTCGTTCGGATTATCATCAGGTGAAGGTCAAAGAATCTGATATCCATAAAACGGCATTCAGAACTCGCTATGGACATTACGAATTTCTTATGACGCCATTTGGAGTGACCAACGCACCAGCTATATTCATGAACCTAATGAATCAACTTTTCCAAGAGTACCTATACAGGTTTGTTGTCATCTTCATCGACGAAATTTTGGTGTATTCTAAGAGTCGGAAAGAACATGCCGAGCACCTATGAATTATCCTGGAGACTTTACGACAACATCAACTCTATACCAAGTACAGCAAGTGCGAGTTTTGGCTAGATCAAGTTGGTTTCCTCGGACATATTGTATCAAGCGAAGGAATCTCTGTAGATCCAGCTAAAGTATCTGCAATAAATGAATGGCCAACACCGAAGTCAGTGAAGGGCACTCGAAGTTTCTTGGGTTTAGCAGGATATTATAGAAGGTTTATTGAAGGATTTTCGAAGATTGCAACACCCCTGACCAAGCTCACGCATAAAGATGAAGAATTCGTGTGGTCAGAAGCATGCGAACAAGTGTTCGTAGAACTCAAGTCAAGATTGACATTGTTACGACCCGAAATATTAGCTCGTGACCAGCACTTAAATCATGCAACGTCTAAAGGCGTAACATAATTCAAGTAAGCTAAAACCCAGAAATCTAAACCTTTTTAAGAAAATAAAGGAGGTGAAGTTTGAAATAAAGGTATAATGAAATTAAGTTTTTTTAATGCATAGAAAAGAACATAAAAATGCAAGTGAAATTTACTAGTTTGAAAATGTGTTTCGTCTTTTAAAAATTTGGGCAGCACCTCCTTTATATATTTTGATCCAAAACCACAAATACATAACAAGAATAATGGCATCCCCAAGCGGGAGCTAGCTCTTCGCCAAACGGCAGATCACAACCAGGCAAGACAGTATATGTAAGCATACGACGCCCAATGGCGAAGTTCACCACAAAAAGATAAAGAAATAAGTAAGACATCAAAACCACAAGTAGCGGAAAACCCCTCGCTCTAAGTCTCGCAACCACAATCTCACTAAGTCTCATTACTTATACAATTAACTAAATTTGATTGATGGAGTTGATTAGATACAATGTGAAATATAAATACAAGAGTGGGTATGATACAAATGCCCCACCTACCAATGCAAAACACCCAAATGAAGCTATGTGCCTGCGATGCCGCTACTGATCCATGCGGTCAACCTGCAAGAACTATGGCACAACGGGGGTGAGTTTCCAACTCGTGAGTAGAAAAACATCTACAAGTAGAAATCGAATAAACAACGACTCCTAGGTTAACTATATCATAAAGGTAATACTATGATATCTAGGGTGACCGGGTCATCATATGTGCCAACAATGTAATCAATACCTATATGTATGCGGATATAATCCAACAATATAATCAATATCTGTATGCATGTGGATCTCGTCCAACCATATAATCAATGTATGTATGCATGTGGATCTCGTCCAACCATATAATCAATGTATGTATGCATGTAAGTATGAGGATATAAATCAACGGTGTCCCTCGCGACACATCAAAATCATGGAACCTGGGTGTCCAACATCGACACCCGAAACATCATGAAACCGTGTCCAGCATCGACACGTAAATCCTCATATCTTGGGCTCCGTCAGTCCGGATCGGCCCTCGGGCTCCGTCAGTCCGGATCGGCCCATCTCATCTTTTGACTCCGGTCGGTATCCTCCGGATATCCGCCGAGCCCAAATACTATCACCGGTAGGTAGTAGTCCCTCTGCCAGGCTCACCGTCTACTGCACAGCAAATCTGTTCTCACCCCGGGGTACCATACCGGATCCACCATGTACCCGCAATCGGCCTCATCCGCCTCCTCGAATCGGGTTTCACATGTCACTCTCAGAACCGAGAAAACACACGGTGGACGCACTGAAATATCATATCAAGAGAAACTGGGTTTTTAAAACAGTACATGCTTTCTTTTAAAATGACCACGGTTCTCAAATCCAGAAATCTCATGAAAACAACATATCTCAATGCGTAAAATCATAAAGCATGATGTATGCGACATACGATAGAAATATAAGCATATCCGTATATCATGCAACATGGAACAGTGATGTGACATATCAAGGGAAAACCGCTCTTTTAAATGATTCTAGTTTTAAAATATATCCCGCGGTTCCCAATTCTCCAAAAACCAAAGCCAACATCATCTATGTATGTGCAATAAGTATGTATGTAGGTATGGATGCACAAGTGGTATATACGCAAGTATGAGTGTACAATATGTATGTGCATAAGTATGGATGTACAAGTGGTATATACGCATGTATGAGTGTACAATATGTATGTGCGCAAGTATGGATGTACAGTTGGTATATACGCATGTATGAGTGTACAATATGTATGTGCGCCAATATAAATGTACAAGTGGTATATACGCAAGTATAGCATGCAAGGAGTCATATCATGATGCATCAATCCTACTGTGTAGTGACATGGCAATTATCGTTGATGAAGTGTGTGAGCCTACAATCCGTGTACGCGTAACATACGCATCATCGATAATGGTGCAGGTGTACTATCACAGGTATAAGTAATGCAATGCGAATAACATGAATGCAGGATAAGGTAAATCATCAGCTAAAAGTTATAAGGTATACGTATCTATCATATGTATGAGTCGGTGAATCTATCAATCGACATCTAGCCTCACAGCATCACGTACGGTATAACCCATCGTACGGCATCCCCTAGTCAAGGGTATGAATCAAACATCAAGTCAAACTCATCACGTACGGAAAATCATCGTACGCCGGCATATAACCAATAGGGATACTATCAACCTTTACGACAAAGAGAGTACGGACCTAATGTCTCGTACGGCTTATCATTTAAGATTCACAACATTATATATATCTATATACCTATGTCCCAAGTCACATCCATAACAATCTCATATCAGGGGACCGGCAGGGTATCAATCATCTCAATCGACTCGCATCCGTATATCAACATATCACCAAATCTTCATATCACGTCATATATTCTTTTCATAGCATTTATATCCCTCATCAAGTCAATTTTACAAATACATTCTACTTTTACTATAAGCATAAGTATCTAATATAACATACACACCCGAACCATACAAACAGTTTTTGAAAGATACGAATCGTAGTTTTGAAAGTAGGGGCTACGGTGTTTTTAAAGAAAAGATATTATTCGAAAATCCGTAACGTCTCTCAAGGTATCTGTTTAAAAGGTGCATACGATTCTTCGGTTTGGAAATAGGTATGGTTCGGATGACACAATTACGTCGGCTATCTAGTCCTATAGTACCCTAAACGGCAATATCGTCAAATGTCATCCTCAAATTCCGCCACCACATACTAGCCGTATCAAAACACTTCTAACTATCCTTTAGTTTATAATATGGTTTCACTAACAATCTTTTAACTCTAACCCTAGTTTCCTAATCTATGTTTTCCTAACCATATGCTACAAATCGGTTTCCACCAAAACTTTGCGGGGGTGCTATACGCCATCCACCCGACTTCCCCCGTAGATATAGATCTACTCACCTTGATCCTCTCTTGCCGAAGTCGATGACGCCATGCTCCGTTGCCTCGGAACCCATGCGAAGGTACCTACAATAACAACACATATCGCAACGCTATAAAAATCAAGTTCTGAAATCCAAAACGGCATACGGATCGCCTATAGGTTAGAACCTATAGCCCACGTATGCAAAACCAACAAATTACCCCTAGCCGTTGATGTACAAACATCCAACAACCAAATACAAACCCACATATCAAAACTTAGCATTTCAAAATACGGAAAATATAGCCAAAATCACACTAAAATGCTCCCAGATTTTGACTCAGGTCAAATAAAGCTAAGCAAACAAGTTTAGGGTGATGTACATAGTGTATATGATCTACTGGATCAACCCCGACACCAAAACCCACCAAGTGGCCGGCCACTCCTCCATGAAATCCGGCCTGCTCAGCCACCATAGCTCCATTGGGGTTCGTTCAGGCAGGGGGGTCTCCTATAGGTCCAATTTGGTCACTGGTATTGTTTGCTAAACTCTGAAAGTCCCCGGGTTGCTCCAGATTTCCCTGCACACCCTATATACTCACAAAACCGACATGGATCAATTCCTAAATCCGTATTTTAGGGTTCTAAGCTATGGTCCAGGTCAAGAATCACCTCAAAATTCTTATTGACAGCCACAAAACATCATCAATTTCCCAAACCCTTCTCTAGAATTTCAAAGTCCACAAAACCACCAATCCAATTCAACTTCTAAACTATCTAAAACATAAGAAAATTAAAACTAACTAAATGGAAATGATTATACCTCATGGTTACACCCAAGTAAAACACCATAAGTCCCAATGTTGTCAAAATTCCACTTTGCTTAGTCCAATGTGTAGAGGAAGAGATGGGGATTAACTTTTGTGAAGGGAGTATAAGGTTTTGGGGATTATTTGGATATGGATCTAGGGTTAGAAGTGGAGGGAGATGAGGGTGAGGAAGATGAAGAAGGAGAAGAAAATGATGGGGTAAAAACAATTGGGCAGCAGCCCTCCCCTCTCTCACTTTTCTCACACACACTCTCTCTCTAATCATTCACATTTTTAACCCTTTTTCATTTCTTTTTCTTTTCTCTTTTAAATTTCAAACCAAATCACATAATACCCATAAAACAACACAAATGCAACAACATGTAACCAAATGTAACATGATATGGTGCACTAGCCATGGAAAACCGTAGAAACACGGATTTGACTTAATTGCGATTAGCAGTGCACTAATCAGGTTTTTATCCAAACTGTATATAATAAATTTTAAAAATGACAAATCCTTTAAATATATTATTAAATGAATAAATCATTTTAATTTCCATTTATTTCACAATTATCGGTATATATTTATACCCTTTTTCGAAAACCCCAATTTCGCAAATTGGGCGGTTTTCGGGAAACATATTATTTTAATATTAAATTCCAAAAATAATATTTTATATTTTCTTAAATGTTACAATTTTCCTCCCTTAAATAAATTCGGTCCCCGAATTTAAATTTAAGTCCCCAAATGCTAAAACATTTCAATAATTAACTCAAATCAACGGGGCTCCGAAATCACGGAAGATATAAAAATACGACAACGTATCGCGTACGCTTGAAAAACGAGTACAAAAACTCAAAATCGAACTCCGTCAAGCGTCACGCAAATCACCGGATTCACACGCATATCATCGGAGTTACAATAGAGATACAGATCTCGAAATTGAATACCGAAATCCAATATACACTAGTCAAATATTAAAATATGTATATAGTGCGCATCCTTGAAAAATCTTCAAAAACAGAATGACACACATGCAAAATCCTTTCTAAATCGCCGTGTGATGCGTAACTCACGGCATAAGTGACGGCCGCTTGTTTTTAAAGTAGTAAATGTATCTATACATGTCTTTGCTCAAATATGCGTTCCGCCTTTTCTAAAATATCCCAAAAGGTTTTCCTTTTTGTAAACGTTCGTGTCACTCACAGACACGTAGGAAATAGCGAGACTATAGCTCCTTTTTGAAAACCTCTGGTTAAACTTTTAATGCATGCAACATACTCAGGTACCGTCCTCAGATCAGTCATGTTTGGTTACTACGCAATATAGTGCCCAACATGAAAACAAAGTGCTCAAAAGCAAAATCAGCCTCAAAAGGCCTATCCAATAATCACATGCGTCTGGTGCGCACGGAAATCAAATCCAAACACAGGTGCCATTATACGCACAAAGCAAAACTAAGTGCAACGGGTGTGCACAATTGTATCTGTCTACTGCAACGGGTGTGCACGACAACAATATCTGGTGCATCTATTGTGCACGAAAATCTCAATCCAATGCAACTAACGTGCATGAATAAAAATCCCAAATCGAGTGCATCCGGTGTGTACAAAATCACGTCTCATATCATGCGCCCAACATGCACGAAAATCCAAATCAAGTGCATCTATCATGCACGAATGAAATCTAAATCAAGTGCATCAAACATGCACGAATAAAAGCTAAATCAAGTGCATCCGATACGCACAAAATCCAAAATCAAGCGTCTAATATACACAAAAATCCTACCCAAGTGCGTCGGGTCCGTAAAAGCTATAGTGCAGTAGCATGCACGAAAACGAACGGCAAGTGCCAACGCGCACGAAAACGCAAATCGGATAACACAAATGCTCAAAAACATAAATCAGTGCAGCAATGTACGGAGTATAAATCTAGCGTAACCAATGCACAAAATATAAATCCAATGCAACAAATGCACGAAAAGAAAATCTAGTGCAACAAATGCACGAAACACAAATCCGGTGCATCCAGGACATGAAATACAATGCATAAATGCATAAATACAAATCTGGTGCATCAAGTGCACGGAATACAAATACGGTGCATCCAGTGCACGAAATACAAATACGGTGCATCCAGTGCACGAAATACAAATCAATAACTCAAATGCGTAAACAACAACACCGAGTGTACCAAGGTGTATAAAATCATGAACGTGTGCAAATGCGTGCACAAAACACATATCAATGCACTACAAGCACATATAAGTTATACCGAGTGCAAAAACCAAATCGAGTGCGTACCACACGCACAAAAATCAAATCAACTGTATGAAATCCACGAAATCATAAACATGTGCAGCCAAGGCACAAAACCGATATCAAGTGCAATAAATATGCACAAATCAAAAACCAACACAACGGTGTATAAAAACATATCTCAAGTGCAATAACTATGCACAAAATGTAAATACCCAGTAGGTGCAGCCATAGTGCACGAAAACGATATCATGAAACTCAATCCTCAAAACTCAAATCCAAGCGATATAAGCATGATACTCGGATCACAAACGCAAATCGCAACAAATGACATTGAGGTACATCTCCTACAATGTCGAAAAATAAATCGGTGCGCCTAAAACCTGCAGAACAAGAACATCCGCTTGCCTCCTACTCACGGTCTGGCGTCCTCGGTCTCTGGGTCCTTATCTTCTCTATGGATTCACCAATCTCGCAATCTATCGGCTCATCGGCCCGGTCATGTGTGCTTACGGGAACGATTCCGTTCTGGCACTTCTCTGGTCATCTCTCGGCTAATCATCACGACCACTCGTAAAGCAGCACATTACTGGCGTCGGCCTCTGGTTCTCTGAATACACATCACACATCTGATCCTGGGTGCAAATCTTATTGCAGCAGTGTCCTGGAAAGAACCTGCTCAGGGTCTCTTCCGATCTCGCCTATGCCGAACTATACGGAAGCTGGTACTCTTACATAATCTTTTCTCGTTTTTCTGGACATCTGTGCTCTCAGCACTGCATCTCCTCGGGAACTGGCCGTATCCCAACACCTCCGTATACACATCAGATCTCTAATCTCAACAGGGCGTAACAACAGCTCAACAGTATCTCGCACGAACCTCTGGTTCCACTCGTCTGTATCATCGTCCACCTTGACGTCACGTCATGCTATCTGCGTACTGCAACTGTTCTCGACTACGGTCAATCCGAAGTCTCTCACACGGACTCGAAATCACGAACTCGGTATCTTCATCACTCTGTAGAAGATATCTAGCCGAACACGTCCTCGGGAACTCGTCCCAACCATCGGAGAAATACTCAATACTCACCCGTCCTCGATCAACTCCCAATGCATCTGGGTGAGGTCCTCTATCCGAAGCTGGTCAGCTTACTGGTCTCCTTTCACATGATATCCGGACGACGTCAAACTTTTCGATCGAATCATCAAGGTCCTAAAATTTCCCGAAGGCTCAACACCTGAGCACAGTCTAAAAATATTTGGTACATACCAGAACCTACATCCAACCTTTTGCCTGCAAACCACCTTTGAGACAAAAACGTATGAGAATCGACATTTTTTCAGTAACTCTGGACCAGCCATAGAAGGGAAAATCCAAGCCTCACTGATGGCACCGCAAACTGCCGCAAACCCTAAGGTTCAAAAGCGGTTCCATGGTCATCATGTTGAGTTAGGGTTTCATTCTTCTAGAGGGTCCACAGAATCACTTGCATGTTCCTCCGAACACTTTAAACTTGGGAAAAATGGGTTTCCGACACTCGTTCGAACCTTTTAGCTTCGCCTATACAACATGTGAATACTCTTCGCCCGCATGCTAAACAATGCCTCAATCCTCCAGGAAAGACGATACATCAACGGTCATCTCTGGATCGGTCTGCTCTAGATCTGAGTAAGACTCTCCACACTGAAAATCTTCAACTCAACTGGGCCTGCGTCGGCACAGCAATCTGACGAATCACTTTCGTCTCTCAACTCGGGATAGACTAGCTATCATCTGTCACATTTCTGCCTGGAAGCTCCAGCGATGTCAGCTCATAAGCCCTGGAAGCGACATCCCATCATCTCAGCAACAGCTGGGTCATCTGTCTGCACGGTAGATGACATCACAATCTCTGAGGTAGGCTGTACATCAACAGTCCTCTCGCAACTGGCAGCTCTAACAATGGCCCGATCATCCGGTGTAAAACCAAACTCTCGCTTCAACCAGAGGCCACAACACCAACACTACATCGAGACATTCCCATGTCACCAGAAAACACAATGGTCAGCCCTCATACTAGACGAGCTTGCCCTGACCGCAACACTAGCAGCAGCTCAAACTGCACTCAAACCATGGTGACAGGAACCTCAATCGAGTATCGAAGAGAGCAGATCAACGGTAAGAAAGGAAACGACAGATCCAGAATGGATACATGATCATAAGAAGGAACAACATCAATGAGAGTATGATCATGGAAACGAATAGAATCAAGGATCTCAAATGGATGTATAATCATGGGTGTTGGGGTAAAAATTTACACCCCTGTTGACCGAGTCAAAGTCAAGGTCAATCCCAAGCCAGGTGGGCCCAAGCCCAAGCAAGTGGGCCAATGCCCAGGTCGAGCCCGAACACGAAGCGTCTGGCCTTCCGCCATGCCAACAAAAAAATCATGTGATAAATAATTTTTTATGTAATTTTTTATACATGAATGTATGTAAAATGGGCATAAAGCCAATATTTTGTAAGCCTATGGCTTATGTGCAAAAATGTAATGGCACATGAGCCATGGAATAGGCAAAATGCCATTTTGTAAAGCCCAAGGGGCTATATGCAAATATGTAAGATTATAAAAGGCAAAATGATGATGAATAAAAATATACTTTTCATTCTCTCCACAAAAAATTAGAGCTGAGCTCTTTCTTCCTTCTTCAAGGTTCCAAAACCTTCTTCTTTCTCTTGAATTAAATCAAGAGTTTTACTCTTCCTTTTTCAAAACTAAATAGTTTTCCACCACAAAACCCACAAAGGGGAACTTGGATCTGCCATCAGATCTTAAAAAGGAGAGATTTTGAGATTTTACACCTCTTGATCTTCAAGATCCAGCAAGCAACAGGAGGAAGAAGAAGAACCCTTCCATTAACCCAAAAAATAAAAAAAAAACACTCAGGAGTCTAACTCCTCTTTGATTTCTCTTCAGAGAAATCTTTTTAGGCTAAAAGCCTGTTGTGTGCGCAAGTCGCCCGCGTGCCGACACGTGGCGCGCGCGCTTGCGCAACTGCGCTTGTGCGCAAGGCGCCCGCGTGCCGACACGTGGCGCGCGCGCTTGCGCAACTGCGCTTGTGCGCAAGTCGCCCGCGTGCCGACACGTGGCGCGCGCGCTTGCGCAACTGCGCAGTTGCGCAAGGCGCCCGCGTGCCGACACGTGGCGCGCGCGCTTGCGCAACTGCGCTTGTGCGCAAGTCGCCCGCGTGCCGACACGTGGCGCGCGCGCTTGCGCAACTGCGCAGTTGCGCAAGGCGCCCGCGTGCCGACACGTGGCGCGCGCGCTTGCGCAACTGCGCAAGTGCGCAAGTCGCCCGCTTGCCGACACGTGGCGCGCGCGCTTGCGCAACTGCGCATCCCTTGGATGTCTTTTCCCCCTCTTTTGTATACATATATACACATATACATATGTATACAAATTTATACATACACGTACTCCACGACACTGTCCCTGTTAGAAAAAAATTTCTAACGGGGCGCTGCCCCGCACCCCGCAAGGGGGCTGCTAGCCCCCTTGACCCCCAGCCCGCTATCCGGGTAGCGGGACCCCCGTAAAAACTCTGCGTGGCTCCCGATATATCCAAGACCCCCCTTTCAAAACAGAACATACGTACACTGCACATTGAGTTCGCATGACCAGTTTATCCCGTTAATCGGAGGTTCCCCCGCCCCATAGGCGAGGGGTAATTAACGGCAGCTTAGTCCGCGGCTGCCGGAGATTCGGATCCCCACAATCATTAAACCCCAGCCTTCCCTAGGCAGGGGGAATCTGTAGTACGCCTGACAAGCGCGCGCGTATTCCCATCTCACTGGGGTGACGAAAAACACTCTACAGATTCTGGCACGCCCGGTGGGACCATCTCTCCTCCCATATTTCGGGTTAAATGTTCATGCGAACTCAATCAATATACATGTCTATATTTATACTAAAATAATGCTCTTTCATGCAGATTTTCAAGCAATCACCTTCCGACGATGTCTTCGATGATGAACTCAGCTCCTGTCTCCTACACGATGAAGATAGACTCCAGGACGGTCCTTCCGGCCAGTCTCGGACGACAATGGGAGGAGCCGTTGCTACCTTTCGGCTCTATTATGTTCATACCAATTGGCGCCATCCCAGCTCCTCAAGCTCCAGCAGCAGCCAAACCGGTCTCGAAAGGCAGGAGACCAAATGTGGTGATCTCGATGGCGCCCCAATCCAAACGCGAGTCGGTATCTGAACGACTTTCCTTGGCCCCAGCTGGGGGCAAGGCCATCAACACCAATAAAGCTACAACGCATCCCGAGCAAGCTCCAGCGGTGCCCTTGACCACTGCTCGATCGGGTGTCTCCTCTAAGCTCCCCTCTGATCAACTCACAATGGCTTCCCGGGTAGCAGATGCCCTCCAAGCCTTCAAAATCGAGAAGCTGAGGGAGAAAAGGCTCAGATATAGAGCCAATAAAAGGGCTAGGGCTACTGCCAGGATAAACCTCATAAGGTTCGAAGAACAGGGTTACCCCGCCAAAGATGAGGGGATGGCTGAATGTGTTATCCACACTGTCTACGTGGTGGGCACGCGCAGCAAGAGCAAGGACGGGGCCACCACATCTCAAATCCAATCTGGCTTGAATGTGGTTGCCACTTCCCAAGAACAGCCGCCTCCGCTGGATGATGAAAACCCTCTCGATGAGGCTGATAGGCAGAGAGAGCCCTCAATTCATGAGGAGTCAGGCTCGGAAAGCGAAGATGAGCCAACTTTCCGTCCTAAGACCGCAGAGCAGCAACTTCTCCAAGAGCTCCGAAAACAGCTCAGAAGCAAAGATAAGGAGATGGCCAAGCTCTACTCAAAGATCGACGACTTGACAAATGTTGTCTTACGGCTTACGGCCCAACTTGCCCCTCAGCCGCCCAATCAAGCACAGGGCTCAGCTCATGGACCAGAAAATGGTGTCCCGAGACAGCCGACGCCCGTTCCCTCAAATCCAAAAGTGGGCGGACCGCATGAAAATCAGTCGCATCCTATCTCAGCAAATCTCTTGGCTACCGATGACAGTAGCCCGCTAACTCAAGATCAAATCATGGATTTGGTTGCCAACAAAGTCAAAACCTTGGTAGCCGAAGCCGAAGCGCAAAAAGATATCAGCAGTAGTGGGAGACCATATCCTGCTCAGTATGATCTGGTAGAATTTCCTAGCGGCTATGTCATCCCCAAATTCGGAAGATTCGATGGGACGGGAAATGCGAATCAGCACATCGCCCACTTTAAAGCCTCATGCGGGAATACTGGGGGCGATGACGCGCTTCTCCTCCGCCAGTTCGTTAATAGCTTGACCGATGTTGCTTTCGACTGGTACGCGAGCATACCGGATGTCTCCGTTACTACTTTCGTCCAAATGGAATCTTTGTTTCGACAAAGGTTCATGAGCGTCAGCGATAAGATCACCATTGCCGAGCTCGTAAGGACCAAGCCCAAGAACAATGAAAGCAGCACGGATTTTATAACCCGATGGCGCAATCTCTCCGTCAAATGTGAACCGCCGATAGAGCAGGACCAATCTGTCAGTCTCTTCGTCGGAAATCTCAACAACTGGATGGCCCCATTTCTATGTACCGCGGGTCTCAAAACATTCCAAGAGCTAACCAGAAAAGTCCAGATGTTGGAACGCTCAAAGCAGGAGTCCTCCTCTGACTCCCAAAATAACAATAGGTCCTGGAGAAACCGAAAGGACGAAAATCGCAAAGGCGGAGGTTCTGACGATACTGAATCTTTTAACACTTCGGCTAACCGAAATAAGCAAGGGATGAGCGGGCCTAGCGCCAACCAGCCTCGGAAGCCAATGTTCGGAGAGGGAAGAGAATCTCCACTGAAAGAGAAGCTGGATAAGGTCTATTCCTTCAGAAGGGACAAAATCCGCAAAATATTCAAAGACGCCCTGAAGAACGGTCTACAATTGCCAGAGTCAAAAAGACCGCAGGAAGCGAATAGGACCGACGACCCCAAATACTGCCCCTATCACAGAGTGATAGGCCATGCCATTGAGGACTGCTTCGTCTTCAAAGATTGGGTCGAAAAGCAATACAAGGCAGGAGAGATAGAACTGTCCAAAGGCGTGTTAACAAACAGTCAAGCTGCAACCGCCAATTTCATACAAACGGAGACCGAAGTTCTTCGTGAAACCGATTCTCTCAGGCATCTGCCTTTCTCTGAAAACAATCGACCACCACGTCATTAAACTGGGAACAATCGACTTCTAAGTCGTTAAACTGGGAATGTAAAAAAAAATGTAAATAAAAAAAAATGTGTAAATAAAAGAAAAAAATAAAGAAAAGCCGAAATGATGGGGCAACTCGCAATAAAAATCAGCGAGTAAAAATGAAAATAAAGCCGAAATGATGGGGCAACCGCGAATAAATAGCCGAAATGATAGGGCAATCGCGACCTTCGCGATAAGAAAAGCTGAAATGATAGAGCAATCGCGGTAAAACAAAAAAAAAACAAAAACAAAAAAAAAACAACAAAAACAAAAAACTACGGCGAATGATGAGTCGCTCCTGGTACCATATTCCAGTGCAGCGATGCAGACGCCAACAAAAATTCAAATTTCTAAACTTCTCCCAGCCCTACGTTTAGTCCCCAAATTGACTACCGTATACAATCCACGGGCTCAAATAATTCTCAGCATACCCATGCCCCACCGCAACCACCAGTTATGCGGCTGGTCTCCGCCTTTGGAATTATGCTTCATTGGAAAGACCCACTCATGTGTCCTCACGATGCATGAGGAGAACAAACCTTCGTGAGATACTTACGACTCACCAAGGAAAAACACACTTAGGAGTCCTCACGACTCTTAAGGAGAAAATACACCTGCGGGATCCTTACGACTCGTAGGGAGAAAATGCTTTTATGGGACCCTCACGGCCCATAAAATTGAAAAGTCTTAGGTGATAGGGATCCAAACCTGTCTCCTAAGCCATCGCTTCCCAATCCCCAAGTGGCGAATGATGAGTCGCTCCTGGTACCATATTCCAGTGCAGCGATGCAGACGCCAACCAAATTCCAAATCCCATACCCCAAAACGGCGAATGATGAGTCGCTGCTGGTACTACATTCCAGTACAGCGATGCAGACGCCAACCAAATTCCAACTCCCATACCCCAACGGCGAATGATGAGTCTCTCCTGGTACCATATTCCAGTGCAGCGATGCAGACGCCAACAAAGTCCCAAAATTTTTACGGCCCTACGGTCTGGATCATACATCCTGCAAAACCGTATACAATCCACGGGCGTAAAACGATCCCAATCTCTCCCAAGTCCTACCGGTGAGACCACATTCAAAGTCCCACCGGCAGGGAAGATTCCAAAAGAAAAAGAAAAAAAAAAGAAAAAAAAGGGAAAACAAAAAAAGAAGAACGGTATGTCCACAAGCAAAATGGGCACGGATGAAAACCCGAAAGGGCTCCGTGAGTAAAAACAGCAGGACTGCCGGCGAGTTTGTGAAAACCCGAAAGGGCGCAAACTCGTAAAAAAAAAAAGAGAAGAAATTAAATGCACTCGCAAAGTCCTCTCGACTTTGTGAGGAGAAAATTCCCGTGTGAGATCTTTACGACTCACAAAGGAGCAATACACTTAGGAGTCCCCACGACTCCTAAGGAGAAAATACACCTACGAGATCCTTTCGACTCGTAGGGAGAAAATGCTTTTATGGGACCCTCACGGCCCATAAAATTGAAAAGCCTTAGGTGACAGGGATCTAAACCTGTCTCGTAAGCCACCAATTCCCAAATCCTCCCGGGGCAAATGATGAGTTGCTCCTGGCATCATTCCAGTGCAGCAATGCAGATGCCAAACCAAAACCAATCCCAAATCCTCTCGGGGCAGATGATGATTCGCTCCTGGTACCATATTCCAATGTAGCGATGCTGATGTCAACACCAAATCAAATCAAACCAACAACCTCTGCGGCGGAATCACGCTTCGTCCCAGAATTTACCCCGTGTCGAAATCATGCTTCGCCTCGGGATAACGACCTCCTCGTCGGAATTATGCTCCGCCTCGGAATCAAAATCAACCAGTCAACTTCCACTCCGACACCGCAAAAAGCGGAGCAAGTCAGAATCCAATCTCGACACCGCAAGAAGCGGAGAAAGTCAAGTCAACCCCTGACACTGCAAGAAGCAGAGCAAGTCAAATCAAGCGTCGACCGTCCATGTCGTAAAACGGGCAGTGCAGGCTCCCGCAAATTGGGAACCCAAATCGCTCCGGATCAGAGCGTCGACCGTCCATGTCGCAAAAAGGGCAGTGCAGGCTCCCGCAAATTGGGAACCCAAATCGCTCCGGATCAGAGCGTCGACCGTCTATGTCGCAAAAAGGGCAGTGCAGGCTCCCGCAAATTGGGAACCCAAATCGCTCCGGATCAGAGCGTCGACCGTCTATGTCGCAAAAAGGGCAGTGCAGGCTCCCGCAAATTGGGAACCCAAATCGCTTCATAACAGAGCGTCGACCGTCTATGTCGCAAAAAGGGCAGTGCAGGCTCCCGCAAACTGGGAACCCAAATCGCTCCGTAACAGAGCGTCGACCGTCCATGTCGTAAAACGGGCAGTGCAGGATCCCGCAAATTGGGAACCCAAATCGCTCCGGATCAGAGCGTCGACCGTCCATGTCGCAAAAAGGGCAGTGCAGGCTCCCGCAAATTGGGAACCCAAATCGCTCCGGATCAGAGCGTCGACCGTCTATGTCGCAAAAAGGGCAGTGCAGGCTCCCGCAAATTGGGAACCCAAATCGCTTCATAACAGAGCGTCGACCGTCTATGTCGCAAAAAGGGCAGTGCAGGCTCCCGCAAACTGGGAACCCAAATCGCTCCGTAACAGAGCGTCGACCGTCTATGTCGCAAAAAGGGCAGTGCAGGCTCCCGCAAACTGGGAACCCAAATCGCTCCGGATCAGAGCGTCGACCGTCTATGTCGCAAAAAGGGCAGTGCAGGCTCCCGCAAATTGGGAACCCAAATCGCTCCGGATCAGAGCGTCGACCGTCTATGTCGCAAAAAGGGCAGTGCAGGCTCCCGCAAACTGGGAACCCAAATCGCTCCGGATCAGAGCGTCGACCGTCCATGTCGCAAAAAGGGCAGTGCAGGCTCCCGCAAACTGGGAACCCAAATCGCTCCGTAACAGAGCGTCGACCGTCTATGTCGCAAAAAGGGCAGTGCAGGCTCCCGCAAATTGGGAACCCAAATCGCTCCGGATCAGAGCGTCGACCGTCTATGTCGCAAAAAGGGCAGTGCAGGCTCCCGCAAATTGGGAACCCAAATCGCTCCGGATCAGAGCGTCGACCGTCCATGTCGCAAAAAGGGCAGTGCAGGCTCCCGCAAATTGGGAACCCAAATCGCTCCGGATCAGAGCGTCGACCGTCCATGTCGCAAAACGGGCAGTGCAGGCTCCCCACAAATCGGGAACCAAATCACTCCGGGCCAGGGAAATGTCTACCACGGACACTCCGTCTCGGAGACGCGTCAAGCGTCGACCGTCCACGTCGTAAAAAGGGCAGTGCATCCCAAAAAGTGGGAACCAAAGCAAGTCGCCTCCACGTGAAAGAAGATCCATCAATTTCATGCACACGATCCATGTATGCTGTGTGCATTTATTGATGGGGGGCACTTTGTTGGGGTAAAAATTTACACCCCTGTTGACCGAGTCAAAGTCAAGGTCAATCCCAAGCCAGGTGGGCCCAAGCCCAAGCAAGTGGGCCAATGCCCAGGTCGAGCCCGAACACGAAGCGTCTGGCCTTCCGCCATGCCAACAAAAAAATCATGTGATAAATAATTTTTTATGTAATTTTTTATACATGAATGTATGTAAAATGGGCATAAAGCCAATATTTTGTAAGCCCATGGCTTATGTGCAAAAATGTAATGGCACATGAGCCATGGAATAGGCAAAATGCCATTTTGTAAAGCCCAAGGGGCTATATGCAAATATGTAAGATTATAAAAGGCAAAATGATGATGAATAAAAATATACTTTTCATTCTCTCCACAAAAAATTAGAGCTGAGCTCTTTCTTCCTTCTTCAAGGTTCCAAAACCTTCTTCTTTCTCTTGAATTAAATCAAGAGTTTTACTCTTCCTTTTTCAAAACTAAATAGTTTTCCACCACAAAACCCACAAAGGGGAACTTGGATCTGCCATCAGATCTTAAAAAGGAGAGATTTTGAGATTTTACACCTCTTGATCTTCAAGATCCAGCAAGCAACAGGAGGAAGAAGAAGAACCCTTCCATTAACCCAAAAAATAAAAAAAAAACACTCAGGAGTCTAACTCCTCTTTGATTTCTCTTCAGAGAAATCTTTTTAGGCTAAAAGCCTGTTGTGTGCGCAAGTCGCCCGCGTGCCGACACGTGGCGCGCGCGCTTGCGCAACTGCGCTTGTGCGCAAGGCGCCCGCGTGCCGACACGTGGCGCGCGCGCTTGCGCAACTGCGCAGTTGCGCAAGGCGCCCGCGTGCCGACACGTGGCGCGCGCGCTTGCGCAACTGCGCTTGTGCGCAAGTCGCCCGCGTGCCGACACGTGGCGCGCGCGCTTGCGCAACTGCGCAGTTGCGCAAGGCGCCCGCGTGCCGACACGTGGCGCGCGCGCTTGCGCAACTGCGCAAGTGCGCAAGTCGCCCGCTTGCCGACACGTGGCGCGCGCGCTTGCGCAACTGCGCATCCCTTGGATGTCTTTTCCCCCTCTTTTGTATACATATATACACATATACATATGTATACAAATTTATACATACACGTACTCCACGACACTGTCCCTGTTAGAAAAAAATTTCTAACGGGGCGCTGCCCCGCACCCCGCAAGGGGGCTGCTAGCCCCCTTGACCCCCAGCCCGCTATCCGGGTAGCGGGACCCCCGTAAAAACTCTGCGTGGCTCCCGATATATCCAAGACCCCCCTTTCAAAACAGAACATACGTACACTGCACATTGAGTTCGCATGACCAGTTTATCCCGTTAATCGGAGGTTCCCCCGCCCCAAAGGCGAGGGGTAATTAACGGCAGCTTAGTCCGCGGCTGCCGGAGATTCGGATCCCCACAATCATTAAACCCCAGCCTTCCCTAGGCAGGGGGAATCTGTAGTACGCCTGACAAGCGCGCGCGTATTCCCATCTCACTGGGGTGACGAAAAACACTCTACAATGGGTATGAAGAGAATCACAGATCTCAAAATGTGTACATCCTAAGGTTTCTTAAATGGAGTTTCGTATCGTAAATATGCCGTGGAACATACGTACGGTACGTCACTCTACTCAAGCTACCTACTCCATCAATCAGGGCCAGCCTATGAAACGAAAGTTCGGGTCTAATACCCCCCCGTTCAAGTCTAAGTTCCGTAAGGTCAAGCCTAGGTTCCGAAATACACACCCGCCCTAGACTCCGCATAGTCAAACATAGACTCGAACCAAGGTTAAACCCAGCGCTCTGATACCAACTTTGTCACGATCCGAAATATTAGATCGTGACCAGCACTTAAATCACGCAACGTTTAGAGGCGTAACGTAATTCAAGTAAGCTGAAACCCAGAAATCTAAACCTTTTTAAGAAAATAAAGGAGGTGAAGTCTGAAATAAAGGTATAATGAAATCAAGTTTTCTTAATGCATAGAAAAGAACATAAAAATGCAAGTGAAATTTACTAGTTTGAAAACGTGTTTCGTCTTTTAAAAATTTGGGCAGCACCTCCTTTGTATATTTTGATCCAAAACCACAAATACATAACAAGAATAATGGCATCCCCAAACGGGAGCTAGCTCTTCGCCAAACGGCGGATCACAACCACGCAAGACAGTATATGTAAGTATACGACGCCCAACGGCGAAGTTCACCACAAAAAGATAAAGAAATAAGCAAGACATCAAAACCATAAGTAGCGGAAAACCCCTCGCTCTAAGTCTCACAACCACAATCTCACTAAGTCTTATTACTTATACAATTAACTAAATTTGATTGATGGAGTTGACTAGATACAATGTGAAATATAAATACAAGAGTGGATACGATACAAATGCCCTACCTACCAATGCAAAACACCACAATGAAGCTATGTGCCAGCGATGCCGCTACTGATCCATGCGGTCAACTTACAAGAACTGTGGCACAACGGGGGTGAGTTGCCAACTCGTGAGTAGAAAAACATCTACAAGTAGAAATCGAATAAACAACGACTCCTAGGTCAACTATATCATAAAGGTAATATTATGATATCTAGGGTGACCGGGTCATCATATGTGCCAACAATATAATCAATACCTATATGCATACGGATATAATCCAACATTATAATCAATGTCTGTATGCATGTGGATCTCGTCCAATCATATAATCAATGTATGTCACGACCCGAAAGTACGGAACGTGACCGGCACTTAGATTACGAAGCGTCTAGAGGCGCCACGTAACCTAAGTAAGCCGAAGCCCAGAAATCTAAACCATATAAAAGAAAAAGAAGTAAAAGAAACATGAAGAAAAAAAAGTTCAAAAGTATCAGCAAATTTTCCCAAAAATTTCGGCAGAGTCTCCTCTGTAAAAACTGGCCCCCAAACGGGTACAATAAGTATAATATACATAAACAATAAAAAGCATCCCCAAACGGGTGCTAGCTCAACGCCAACTGGCGGAAACAACCACAACAAGCACAATAATATACAACGCCAAAGGGCGAGGCTCAAAACTCAAAATAAAACAAAACCATCAGATCAGAATAATACATGCACGACTCTAAGGTCAAAATAAAAGACTGGTCCAATAAACTTATCAAGTAATACAAGTATGGTTGATGAAGCTTCCTAGATACAAATGAAAGAATAAAAGTACAATGGTGGTTCAGATACAAGTGAACTAACCTACCGTGCAAATCACCCTGAAAGAATAGATGTGCCAGCAAGCTGCCAGGGAAACCTGTACACCGAACCTGAAATAAAATTTGGCACAACGGGGGTGAGTTGCCAACTCGTGAGTAGAAGACATCTACGAAAAGAAATCGAATGCACGACGCTATCCTAGGTCATAATAATACACTACTATATCCCAAACATCTAGTAATGGCAGGGTAATACTACGTATAAGTGCAGATACTCCGTGCTCGTGTCAGTGCCTCATATAATACTATGTCATATGAAATGAAATGCATGCACCATGAATGTAAAGTAACAAATCCTGAAATCCAGATATATCTGTATAAGAAATCTTTAGCTGTTATCATAGTAAAATGTGTATAAGAATCTGAAATCTCAACAATGAAATCCATAGAAATCCGTGTCAAGCATCGACACAACACATGTAATCTCAAGTCTCAATATCTCGGGCTCCGTCAGTCCGGATCGGCCCATATCATCAAATCTCACGACAACGGTCGGTATCCTCCGGATATCCGCCGCGCCAGACATCACCGGTAGGTAGCCTTCCCCTGCCAGGCACATCGTCTACAACTCGATCTTCTTGCCCCGGGGTACCATACCGGGCCCACCATGTACCCGAGACGGTTCATCCACTCCTCGAATCGGGTCTCGAAATCCATCAGAAAATATGAAATCTCATGGTGGACGACACATACATCACGAGAAAACCGCGTCTTATATTTTAAAAAGAGAGGAGGAGAGAGAGAGAAGTTTTTATATATTCTTGCGGTTTTCCCCAAAAATCCAGAAATCTCATAGAATCCAAATCTCAAAATCATGAGTAACTATATGATAAGTGTCGGCATATGCCCATAATACTGCATGATAACATGAAAATATGAATGCATGAATGTCTAAGTAATAAATATCATGTCTATACTAACATCAGAGAATAATCACAATATTATATCGGTCTAGTTGTTAACTGATTCTATCCATAAAAGACAATATGATCTAAAGTGTACGTGACATAGCAATTACCGATGATGATGTGTGTGAGCCGGCAAATAAGTGTGCGTGGAATATGCGCATCATCGGTAATGGTGCTGGTGTCCTAACAGGTATGGTTTATACTGATTATAGCAACATATGTAAGAACATGCACCATGATGATTACAGTATGAATGTAAAGACAGATGTGCATTATCCACCCCTCTGCGACATACGAGTACAACTATCACTATATGAATCGAACCTAAACTAGTGTCTATCTAACCTCCTAAGGAACTTAACCTAAGAAACTAGTCAATAAGAAACAAGAGTCTACCTAAGGTCTGAATCAATATCTCTAATAGTCGGCGATCCAGCCTCAATAGCGTCACGTACGAAGTACGGTTTTCTCGAATCAAGAGTGCGGATCAATCATCATATCTATGCCTCGTACGGTAAAATCCATCGTACGGCATCCCAATATCGGGGTACGGGTCAAGTATCTCCTAGGTGTCTCATCATTCGTATAATGTCATCATCAACACATCTCATGATCAGGGTGCTAAACTGTAATCGCCTACATCAATCATATATCATTGCCATCATAATATGCATCATTAGTTTATCCTTAGAAATATCATGTCATATGTATCATATTGTGATTAAGTCATACTGATATCATATCATCATCAAGTCACACCTATATGATATCAACATCAGGTCACACCTATATGATATCGTAATCAAGTCATACATATCCCATATCGTGATCAATCACAAGTTACAGTCCGGGTGCTATTTTAGAGTCCCGTGTACCTCAATATCATCACCACCCATTGCAATTTATGTACACATGTTCATTATCTCATTCTCTAATGATCCGCTAACACTTAATACGACTTTATAGTCAATAATCACGGCATCAAGCCCAGTTATACTGTTTCATCATACCTCGGATATCATATCACATCAATGAATCCCATATACGTGTTGTGTATATATATATATACCTATACCTAGTCCTATATATATATACACATATACGTATACACCATGTCGAGTTTCAGTGTGTGCGTGTGTGTTTCTATCTGAAGCCTACGAACCTCTTCCAAGGTATTCATCCACTGATATGGTTTTCCTAGATCAGTCTAGTCCAGCCTAGGGTCATTACTAGGGTCCTACTCATTAAGAATCTAGGGTCACATCTGGTTTCCTAATGTCAATAAGTACTATTCCTATTCTACGCTGCGGGGGTGCTAAACGCCATCCACCCGACTTCCCCCCGTAGATATGCATCTACTCACCTGGTCCATGTCTGCCGAAGACGGTGTCGCCATCCTCCTCTTCATCGCCCGCAGTCCACGCGAGGGGTACCTAAACGCAAACATATAAATAGCATCTTAAACTGAATCACATACAAAAGTCAAAACAACGTAAGGAACAAGTATAGGTTAAAACCTATGTCCCGTCCACGCAAAAGCACCAAATATCGCTCGATATCGGCGTACAAACTCCGATGGATCGAGATAAACATCAACAAATAACTCGTAGTTTTAAAACACATTACTTATTTTATAAAACATGATTAAATCCATCGAAACCCTAAAATCCATCAAACCGTCCAATTTCGTAAAAACCGAAAATGCCAATTTACCGTTTTTCATAAAAACTTGACATTTAAATGAAACCAATGGTTATAAAACTCATTAAATAGCATAACTAGACTATACAAACCATTACTACATTTTTATTACACAAATTTGTATTAATTTGAACTTTCTAGTTTGCAACCTTTAACAATTTTCAACATTTTTCAAGCAAAATACCATAATTCCACCACAAAACGTGATTTTGCATGAATTAATGTATTAAACCACAATTCATGATGATAATGATTTAATGACACCATAAATTATATTTTTAATCTCATTTATTTAGGAATTTCTAAAATCTAGTTTACAAAATAGCAATTTTTATCACAATTTATCAATTATCAATAGAAACTAGCAATCAATTTAAGTTTCCATTCCACCAACAAGTTAATACCCTTATTAAGACCAAAATCTAGTGTTACAAATATTAATTGAAATTTTATTTCACCAAAAATTATGTTTTATAGAAACCTAGTTAGCAAAATTCTTAATTTAAACAATTTTAAATGAAAATTTTACAATTCAACAACCATGCAAGATTTTCCAATTCTAAAAGTGTTAAACTAACTATTATAATCCTAATTAATTAATAAAAATCATAACTTGAATTTACAAAGCCTAACTTGAATTTTAAAAATTGAACATAGAATTAATTCATTAAATCTAAACATGCTTAAAAGAAACATCTAATAACAAATAAACAAAAGAAGGAAATTTATACCTCCAAAATATGAAATCCAAACAAGAAAATGAGCCTCCAAAATGCATGCTTTCCATCTCCAAAATCCATATAAAAATGAGCAAGGAATAAAGGGTATGAAATAAATAGGATTTTGTGGATTTTTATTGAATTTTTTTTGATGTATTTTTGATGAATTTAGGAGCAAACTAAAATGAGGAAAATGGGGATACCATGGTGGGTGAGGCCGGCCATTTTTGGAGATGAGGGAGAGAAAGAAGAGAGTGAAATAATTTGTGTAGAAGTCTCCACCAAAATATCCTTCATTATGTCTTTTCATGAATTTATATATTTTTCTTTTATTTCTTTACTATAGCAACTCAAGAAAGCTCTAGAAAATTGGAAAAATTTGCAAATGAATTTTGCATGATGCACACTAAATTATAATATGCCATGGTTCATTTTTACAAATTAAAACCATTCAAATTTGTAATTTACACTAATTTAGTGTAAAAATAAAGCTTATGTTAATATTTAAAATAATTAATTTAGTAAAAATATTTAATTAAACTAAAAATTTATAAGTGGCTAAATAAACACCATTAACTAGTAATTACATAATTAAAATAGGTATTTTTTGAAATTATAATGAAAAACAATCGCGATTTGGTTTTACGAAAAATACATTTTACTTTACCGAAAATCATAAAATTCACTCAAACAATTTTATTCATTTAATTATTTATTTAATTATTTTTAAAACGTTACAATGTATGTATGCATGTGGATCTCGTCCAACCATATAATCAATGTATGTATGCATGTAAGTATGAGGATATAAAGCAACAGCGTCCCTCGCGACACATCAAAATCATGGAATCTGGGTGTCCAACATCGACACCCGAAATATCATGAAACCCGTGTCCAGCATCGACACGTAAATCCTCATATCTCGGGCCCCGTCAGTCCGGATCGGCCCTCGGGCTCCGTCGGTCCGGATCGGCCCATCTCATCTCTCGACTCCGGACGGTATCCTCCGGATATCCGCCGAGCCCAAATACTATCACCGGTAGGTAGTAGTCCCTCTGCCAGGCTCACCGTCTACTGCACAGCAAATCCGTTCTCGCCCCGGGTACCATACCGGGTCCACCATGTACCCGCAATCGGCCTTATCCGCCTCCTCGAATCGGGGTTCATATGTCACTCTCAGAACCGAGAAAACATATGGTGCACGCACTGAAATATCATATCAAGAGAAACCGGGTTTTTAAAGCAGTACATGCTTTCTTTTAAAATTATCACGGTTCTCAAATCCAGAAATCTCATGAAAACAGTATATCTCAATGCGTAAAATCATAAAGCATGATGTATGCGACATATGATAGAAATATAAGCATATCTGTATATCATGCAACATGGAACAGTGATGTGACATATCAAGGGAAAACCGCACTTTTAAATGATTCTAGTTTTAAAATATATCCCGCGGTTCCCAATTCTCCAAAAACCAAAGCCAGCATCATCTATATATGTGCAATAAGTATGTATGTAGGTATGGATGCACAAGTGGTATATACGCAAGTATATGTGTACAATATGTATGTGCGCAAGTATGGATGTACAAGTGGTATATACGCATGTATGAGTGTACAATATGTATGTGTGCAAGTATGGATGTACAAGTGGTATATACGCATGTATAAGTGTACAATATGTATGTGCGCCAATATGAATGTACAAGTGGTATATACGCAAGTATATCATGCAAGGAGTCATATCATGATGCAGCAATCCTACTGTATAGTGACATGGTAATTATCGATGATGAAGTGTGTGAGCCTACAATCTGTGTACGTGTAACATACGCATCATCGATAATGGTGCAGGTGTACTATCACAGGTATAACTAATGCAATGCGAATAACATGAATGCAGCATAAGGTAAATCATCAGCTAAAAGGTATAAGGTATACGTATCTATCATATGTCTGAGTCGGTGAATCTATCAATCGGCATATAGTCTCACAGCATCACGTACGGTATAACCCATCGTACGACATCCTCTAGTCAAGGGTATGAATCAAATATCAAGTCAAACTCATCACGTACGGAAAATCATCGTACGCCGGCATATAACGAATAGGGATACTATCCACCTTTACGACAAAGAGGGTACGAACCTAATGTCTCGTACGGCTTATCATTTAAGATTCACAAAATTATATATATCTATATACCTATATCCCAAGTCACATCCATAACAAGCTCATATCAGGGGATCGGCAGGGTATCAATCATCTCAATCGACTCGCATCCGTATACCAACATATCACCCAATCATCATATCACGTCATATATTCTTTTTATCGCATTTATATCCCTCATCAAGTCAATTTTACAAATACATTCTACCTTTACTATAAACATAAGTATCTAATCTAACATACACACCCGAACCATACAAACAGTTTTTGAAAGATACGAATCGTAGTTTTGAAAGTAGGGGCTACGGTGTTTTTAAAGAAAAGATATCATTCGAAAATCCGTAACGTCCCTCAAGGTATCTATTTAAAAGGTGCATACGATTCTTCGGTTTGGAAATATGTATGATTCGGATGACACAATTACGTCGGCTATCTAGTCCTATAGTACCCTAAATGGCAATATCGTCAAATGTCATTCTCAAATTCCGTCACCACATACTAGCCGTATCAAAACACTTCTAACTATCCTTTAGTTTATAATATGGTTTCACTAACAATCTTTTAACTCTAACCCTAGTTTCCTAATCTAGGTTTTCTTAACCATATGCTACAAATCGGTTTCCACCAAAACTTTACGGGGGTGCTATACGCTATCCACCCGACTTCCCCCGTAGATATAGATCTACTCACCTTGATCTTCTCTTGCCGAAGTCGATGACGCCACGCTCCGTCGCCTCGGAACCCACGTGAAGGTACCTACAATAACAACACATATCGCAACGCTATAAAAATCAAGTTCTGAAATCCAAAACGGCACACGGATCGCCTATAGGTTAGAACATATAGCCCACGTATGCAAAACCAACAAATTACCCCTAGCCGTTGATGTACAAATATCCAACAACCAAATACAAACCCACATATCAAAACTTAGCATTTCAAAATACGGAAAACATAGCCAAAATCACACTAAAATGCTCCCAGATTTTGACTCAGGTCAAATAAAGCTAAGCAAACAAGTTTAGGGTGATGTACATAGTGTATATGATCTACTGGATCAACCCCGACACCAAAACTCACAAAGTGGCCGGCCACTCCTCCATGAAATCCGGCCTGCTTGGCCACCATAGCTCCATTGGGGTTCGTGCAGGCAGGACGGTCTCCTATAGGTCCAATTTGGTCACTTGTATTGTTTGCTAAACTCTGAAAGTCCCTGGGTTGCTCCAGATTTCCCTGCACACCCTATATACTCACAAAACCGACATGGATCAATTCCTAAATCCATATTTTAGGGTTCTAAGCTATGGTCCAGGTCAAGAATCACCTCAAAAGTCTTATTGACAGCCACAAAACATCATCAATTTCCCAAACCCTTCTCTAGAATTTCAAAGTTCACAAAACCACCAATCTAATTCAACTTCTAAACTATCTAAAACATAAGAAAACTAAAACTAACTAAATGGAAATGATTATACCTCATGGTTACACCCAAGCAAAACCCTAGAAATCCCAATGTTGTCAAAATCCAACTTTGCTTGGTCCAATGTGTAGGGAAGAGATGGGGATTAAATTTTGTGAAGGGAGTATAAGGTTTTGGGGATTATTTGGAGATGGATTTAGGGTTAGAAGTGGAGGGAGATGAGGGTGAGGAAGATGAAGAAGGAGAAGAAAATGATGGGGTAAAAACAATTGGGCAGCAGCCCCCCCTCTCTCACTTTTCTCACACACTCTCTCTCTCCAATCATTCACATTTTTAACCCTTTTTCATTTCTCTTTTAAATTTCAAACCAAATCACATAATACCCATAAAATAACACAAATGCAACAACATATAACCAAATGTAACATGACATAGTGCACTAGCCATGGAAAACTGTAGATACACGGATTTGGCTTAATTGCGATTAGCAGTGCACTAATAGGTTTTTAATCCAAACTGCATATAATAAATTTTAAAAATGACAAATCCTTTAAATATATTATTAAATGAAAAAATTATTTTAATTTTCATTTATTTAACAATTATCGGTATATATTTATACCCTTTTTCGAAAACCCCAATTTCGCAAATCGGGCGGTTTTCGGGAAATATATTATTTTAATATTAAATTCCAAAAATAATATTTTATATTTTCTGAAATGTTACAGAAATCAGCACCTATTCTCGTAATACCGGACCAATCTGGAGGTTTTGAAGTGCATTGTGATGCATCCGGTAAGCGATTAGGATGTGTTCTACATTAGCACGGTAAAGTTGTAGCTTATACTTCAAGACAGCTGAAAATTCATGAGCGCAACTATCCAATGCATTATTTGGAGTTGGCAGCCGTTATCTTTGCTCTCAAAATTTGGCGCCATTATTTTCTTGGAGAACGAGTGGACATATATACAGATCACAAGAGTCTGAAATATGTGTTTACTCAGAAATAGTTGAATATACGACAGAGAAGATGGTTAGAATTCATGGCGGACTTCGACATCAACCTACAATATCATCCAGGGAAGGTGAATGTAGTACCTGATGCACTTAGTTGCCAACCATTAACAATGAATCTCACCGCACAGTGGAAGCTTCAACAAGATTTACATCATATAGAGATAGAAGTGGTCATGCCAGGTAACACTTCAAGTTTGATGAACTTATAAGTTCAATCTACCATTGTCAATCAGATCAAAGCAGCTCAAGCAAATGATACCAAGTTGCAAAAGATTAGAGAACAAGTAGAAAGTGGACTTAGAACAGACTTCATTATCCATGAAAACGGATCTTTGAGATACGGCAGTAGGTTGTGTGTACCAAAAGGTTCTGTGCGAGAAGAGTTGATGAAAGAAGCTCACAACTCTCCTTATTCAGCAAACCCTAGAGGTACAAAGATGTATAAAGATCTGCGCCAAAATTACTGGTGGTATGGAATGAAGCATGAAGTAGCCAGAAGCATCACTAAATTCTTGGCGTGTCAGCAAGTAAAGGCTGAACATCACAGTACTGCTGGTTTAGCTCAACCGTTACCTATCCCAGAATAGAAGTGGCAACACATCACAATGGATTTCGTGATTGAGCTTCCTCGCAGCACGAAGGGTAACGATGTGGTATGGGTTATTGTGGATCGACTCACAAAGTCGACTCACTTCATCCCATTTCGAGTTGGTCAATTTAATGAGACACTAGCAAAGAAGTATATGGAGATAGGAATCTAAGTAAGATTTAAATCTTCAATATGTACTATCTCTGATACCCATGAACTAATGCAGGAAATCGTGAGATTACATGGAGTACCGATTTGCATAGTCTCCGATCGTGACACCAAATTTCGATCGCAATTTTGGCAGAGTCTGCAAGCTAGCTTGGGAACAAGTCTGAATTTTAGCACAGCTTACCATCCACAAACAGATGGACAGTCCGAGTGACCTATTCAGATACTTGAAGATATGCTGAGAGCGTATATGCTAGACTTCGGAGGATCGTGGGAAGATCGCCTACATCTTGTGGGGTTTTCATACAATAACAGCTACCAAGCAAGTATTGGAATGACACCCTTTGCAGCGCTCTATGGAAGAAAGTGTCGATCACCATTATGTTGGGACGATATCGGAGATAGAGAACTCCTTGGACTTGAGATGATAGTAGCAACTATAAATGTGGTTCGCACTATCAGGGAAAGAATACGCATAGTCCAAGATTGACAGAAGTACTGGGCTGATGCAAAGCGCCATCACTTGGAGTTCCAACCGGGAGATCATATATTTTTGAAGATATCTCCAAACCGTGGATTGATTCGTTTTGGAAGACGGGGAAAGCTCAGTTCGAGGTATATTGGACCGTTCGATATACTCGAACGAGTCGGAGAAGTGGATTATCGCTTGGCACTTCCACCTTCATTAGAAAGAGTGCACAATGTGTTCCACATATCCCAACTCAGAAGGTATGTGAGTGACCCCAGCCATATTCTTGATCACTCCGAGCTTACTGTACAACCAGATTTATCCTGTGAGTAACAACCTGTTGAAATCCTGGATAGAAAAGTGAAGTCACTTCGGAACAAGAAAGTAAACTTGGTTCGAGTGATATGGAGAAAAGACTCACCAGGAGAATCAACATAAGAACGTGAAGACGACATGCGTGCAAGATACCATCACTTTTTTGTAAATTAGTCCTTAAAAATTATTGTAAATTTCGAGGACGGAATTTTTTGTAAGGAGGGTAGAATGTAACATCTCTGTTTTCTGTGTACAGAAATTTGTTTAAAAATTAATGTACAAATAGAGTATTTGCAATCCTGTGTATGCTATAAGTATTTGAATTGCTTTTGAACAGCAAGAAAGTACTTGTAGCTCATTGGTAATCCTTGCACTGCTGTGACCTAGCCCCTGTGATCGAATCCCTCCAGCCATATATTTTTAATTGATTTTTAAACTTTTAGAAGCTCAAAAGTTTGCATGTACACTACACGTAAAATGAAAATTCACACAGAAAACAAACACATGGGAAATGATATTTACACAGACCCCGACACGTGGCATGAATCCAAGCCCATTCCACCGGACTTGGACCGGCGAGAAATGTGATGGGGACCGGCACCACCGGGCATACCCGTAGGGGATGCTCCAAGATTTTAACCCCAACGCCCCTTGGCCTACCCCACTACCCCCATGCTGTTTGATTTCTCTGCACATTTTCAGAGAATTAAAAATGGACATTAATCCATATTTTAATGCACATTTTAATTCCATTCTTCATTACACTAAACTCAAATTTTCTCTATAAATACCACACCACATTTCACCTTTCCCCATTCAGAATTTCATTATAAAAACTCTCTAAAATTTCCAAGTCCCAAGTTGTACAAGTGGAGTTAGCAAGAGGCGAAGTTCCGGCGACGTTCCAAGAAGAATCCGGCGACGAAATGACGCCCTGACGGTCCCGAAAGTTTCTTCTTTCTCCCTTCTTTCTTTATAACCAGTAAGTCCCCTCTCCCCTCCTCTTTTGCTATTCTAAAATTTCTCCTTTTCAAAACTCGTCGGAAGCGGAGTTATTTCGGCTTCCGATTCTCTTTTCTTTAAAAGTCTAATCTTTTTCTTAATAACAAACCTACAAATTTTTAATAGATTGTTTAGTAATCATTGACAAACACATTAGATAAGTTTCATCTCAAAAGAATCTATTATGCAACTGTTATTACATTTTTATGGTTAAATACCATATACTTTACTTTCAAAACAATTCAACATATTTCCTTATATTTCCTTTAGATAACTCACGGGGTAATGACCTACCTCATCACAACACACATTTTTAATATAGCACGATGAATTTTAGAACAATAGTTTGTGGGAAAATACGAGATTACGAATAAATACCTTGAACATTCAAAACCGTTTCTTTAAAAAGTGTGTTATTTAAATTCCTTGCAATTACGCCTCTACAACCCATTTTGGGGAACCCCGATCGGTATGGTGCGGGTTATCGCACATCCTCGGGCCTAGTAGAGCGAGATGCAGACCTCCGCAAGGAGCATTCGATCTCGATAGAATTTTTGATGCAATTTTTAAGAAAATGAGATTTCTACAAAATAAATAAAATTTATTTTTATTATATATATATATAAATTATCAAAAGATCTATTTTAAAATATATTATATAAATATTCCATGTTTTCTAAATCAAAGGAATCACAATTTCATGAAACTACCATTACAATTCAATACAAATTCCAATATTTCATTAAAATATCATATACAATGAAAACTAGGTTCTAATCACTAGAAAATTTCACTTTTATAAAATATACATCTATGAAAAGCCTAAAGACGATAATGAAATACTTGAGGTGTATTTTAAAAATATATCAAACAATTTTTACATAAAACCTCCTCAAATTATATTAAATTACAATAAAGACCATAGTAAATATAGATTTAAGCGGGACCGGTTCTCTTGAGCCTCAAGGAGCCGGAGAATGTGGGTGCTTGCCTTTCTAAGGTAGATAACCCAATAACGGTGTTATCAACTCGGTAATTGTCTTGGAAAAAGACACAAATCTCGCCGTTCATGTGCAACAGTTACCGATAATATCAAAATTAATTCAGTACTTCAATTTTGTTTAAAAGTCTGACTCAGTTCGAGTCACGGTCAAATATGCAATCAATCTGACTTGAATATGATTCAAGTATAAACTGCAATTCAACATGAATCCGTCGATACTAGAATTCAATCTATATCAATCTGACTCGAATCATGGATATACTCTGTTTACATGCCTATCCATTTATATCCATTCCATTTACATGATATCATGATTTCGGCAAGTCGTACAATCTATAAAACAAAACAATACAAATCAATACAAAATACATTGCGGGGATTTTAAAGGTGTAGACTGGTACGGAATGTGTTAGAAGTGGCACGAGACGGTCACTTTAATACACCTAACCTGAATATCCATTGCCGTTGTACCGTGGCTGAACGGTTCCTTGTGCTCCGTATACCTTAGTCTCCGGAATAGTGGGACTCCTCTCGTATACACTGGCATATTCTGTACTAAGCTACAAACAACTGCGTTAATTAAACATTATTAGTTATACTCTCTTTTTGTCTATTCTATATCTACCTATCTTTGGGACTTACCGAGCATTTGTTCACTGACGACATTCCTTTTCTTCTTTCTTTGGAATGTTGTCAGGTGGATCAGACTCACTAGAGATCGAGCCCAGTACTGAGGATCTGAAGCAGTTTGCCATCGACCCAGAGCCGTAGGCACTTGTATATACTTTTCATTTCAGTTATGCCATTGTTTAGGCATTACTTTCTATTCATGTATTTAGATTTCTAGTTGTACTTGTAAAGAATTATTAAATAAATAAAAGTTACTGTTCATTTATATTCATGTCTCTTGTGTACATTTTACTTTATATTGCTTAGATACACTTAGTGTGTTTACTTCTGAGTAAATACGTAGCGGATTTCATCGCGCCTTCTTACCGTACACCGGGAAGCGGGGCATGACAGTCTTCCGGGAGTGTACCATCTTTTAGGAACTCCACGAGGGGCTTCCTTCAATCTTGGCCTTCCTCCTGAGTTGAGTATACTTGGAGCGTTACTTCTCTGTCTTCCACGCTAGGCCGTGGCAAGACTTCGAAGAGGATATTCCTCTTATGGTTGGCCATATAGGAAGAGGCTAGTTTGCTCAAAGTGCCGGCTTGGGTGTTCAGGTTCCTGGGAATCTGTTCCACTTGGACTTCATCAAAGTTTTTGCGGAGTCTTTTTACCTCGGCAAGGTACTTCACCATGAGCGGTTCTCGAGCCTCAAAATGCCCGGTCACTTGGTCGACGACCAGAATAGAATCGCTGCAAATTTGGATCGTTTTCAGCCCCACCCCCGAGGCGATTCGCAATCCTGCCAACCAAGCCTCGTATTCCGCGGCGTTGTTTGAAGCTTTGAACTCGATCTTCAAAGAGTATTCCATCTTTTGCTTCGTACGGGCCTCGGATGATCAGGCCTGCTCCGCTTCCCTCCTCGGTAGAGGATCCATCCACGTAGAGAACCCAATCGGGGATGGAGTCGGGTACTTCCTCGACCGAGGGTCGGGGTCCGGGGTCCCGTGCTGCTCCTCCTTCCTTTGTGGGAATAGTGCATTCAACCACGAAGTTTGTTAGGACTTGTGCTTTGATGGCTTGCCTGGGACGGTATTTGATATCGAATTAGGATAATTCCCACCTCCATTTCTCCAGACGACCTGATGATTCGGGGGAGGCGAGAATAGTCCCTATATGTCGCTCGGTGAAGACGAGAATGGTGTGCGCCTGGAAGTAGTGCCGTAGCTTCCTTGAGGCGACGACAAGCGTCAAGACTATCTTTTTTATGGCCGGGTATCTCGTTTCTGAGTCTTTGAAGACATGGCTTACGTAGTAGACCGGCTTCTGCACACCTTCGACTTCTCTGACAAGTACCGAGCCTGCAGCTTGGTTGGAGACCGCAAAGTACAATGATAGCTCGTCTCCTTCGAATGGTCGGTGTTTCTCCCAATCAAAGCAAAGCTCTGTTCAATTTTTGAAATTTGAAATGATGCGGCGCTTCATAAAAGCGCTCGCGCCAGGAGCGCCAGCGCTAAGAGTCAAAGACTCTGAGGCAGCGCTCATGCGCAGAGCACGAGAGCGCTCGCGCCAGTGCTAAGAGTCAAAGACTCTGAGGCAGCGCTCATATGCAAAGCACGAGAGCGGTAGCGCTAAATACACCAGCGCCAATAGTCAGAGACTCTAATGCAACGCTCACATGCAAAGCACGAGAGCGCTCGCGCTAAGTACGCCAGCGCCAAGAGTCAAAGACTCTGAGGCAGCGCTCACGTGCAGAGCACGAGAGCGCTAGCGCCAGCAGTGCCAGCGCTAAGAGTCAAAGACTCTGAGGCAGCGCTCACGTGCAAAGCACGAGAGCGCTCGCGCTAAATGCGCCAGCGCCAAGAGTCAGAGACTCTAATGCAGCGCTCACATGCAAAGAACGAGAGCTCCCACGCTAAGTGCGCCAGCGCCAAGAGTCAAAGACTTTGATGCAGCGCTAAGTGCGCCAGTGCCGAGAGTCAAAGACTCTGATGCAGCGCTCACGTGCAAAGCATGAGAGCGCTAGCGCTAGAATTAAACGTTCTCCACCCTTGGATTAAAGATCCAACGAAAATGATTCAAAAATCATCAAATTACCAGAATAAAATTCTGTTGAGGAAATACACCTCAAATCTTTCCAAACAAGAAAGATTGTGCTCTGTAAACCAGAGCACCGTTGGATCAAAGATCCAATGGTGATTAAAAAATCACCAGGATACAGAACAATCTTTGTATGGGAAAATAATTTCCCAATCTTGTTAAGTAACAAGAAAGATGTCTTCTGTAAAACAGAATCCTTAGGATCAAAGATCCAACGGTGGGAAACATCACCAAATCAATTAGAGAAAAGATCTCCTTAACTAATTCAACAAATTACCCTCCACTATATAAAGGCCCCAAGACTTCAAGTCTTACACAAGAGAACCCCCCATAAACTTCAAAAAGAAAAAGAGAAGAGCAAGTTCTGAAAAGAAGAATTTCTTCAAGATAAATAAAACAGAGAGATCAAAGTATCTCATAAAAAAAGAAAAACTTAGTTCTTTTCTAGATCATAGATCTACAAAGACAGAAGTCTTTCATAAGAGTAGAAGAGATTGGAGCATCTCATCATAAAAAAAAGGAGGGAGAATAACTTAGTTCTCTTTAGATCACAGATCTATAAGACAAAGACAAAGTCTTTCACAAAAACAGAAGAGATCACAACATCTCCTATTAAAATAAGAACTTAGTTCTTAGATCCACGAGACAAAGTCTCTTATAAACGAAAGCTTAATTCTCAGAGCACAGAATTGATCAAGAGCGCTTTGCACTCATTGTCTAGCGCTCAGTGCCAAGCGCGCCACATGCTCCTCACGTGCGCTATTTAATAAAGAGCGCTCTGCACTCCAAGTCTGGCGCTCAATGCTAAGCGTGCCACGTGCTCCCCAACGGATAGCCATCCCTGTTCCAGTAAATGAAATCGTCGGAGAGGTTTCTCCTGCTATGGGATCGGTCTTCATAAGACTGGCCGTGCCAACTCCCACTCCAGGAGAAGTCACCAAAGCCGCTACCCCTGCTCGAAAGTCTGCTTTCGACAGGTTGACCATCCTCTCTCAACGGACGTCAGTCTTTGACAGGCTGACTCCAACAGCGGTCTCTCATCAAATCATGAAGCATGATGCAGTTACCCCAACAGCAGAGGTGTTCCCGGCCGCTCGACATGCATGACGTCGCCACTGGCGCTGACTGATGAAAGCTGGGGGCAGTTCCCCTTCTGGACTTACCCTACCTGCTCCAACGATGGAAGTTGATGCTGCTGTTCCAACTGGGAACAGCTTTGAACCACTTAACAGGGTACGCATGAATTTGCCAACTGCCGTGATGAAAAAGTCTCCTCCGCATGCTGCAAAGATCACAAAGGCGATGCCGGAGCAGTCCCCTCAGCGGGTGTCCTCTAAAATCCATAGGGTCTGGCGAAGGGTCCAAGACTCTGTGATTAACCAAGACTACTCCCGCCAACCAAAGAAAATGAAGGTTCGGTAAGAGAATGACCATCCTATCGTATCACAGAAGGTATCATCTACTTGGGTGTCCGGTGCAACGGCCCCCTTGACTTCGACCACCCACAAAAGAAGAAGGCCGGAGAAAATCCCCGTATCCACGACAAAGCTCAGAGGCACTGAATCCAAACGCCCCAAGTCTGGAGGCATGGTGGTGCATACCATTTACGTGGCTTCCGGGAAAGAGGATAGCCGAATCTCCATGGGCCATCGACCACTCACGCAGTCAGTAACTAAGGCTCAGGCGCAACAACAATAAAAGCTCCAAAAGATGCTGACAGCCATGGCCGCGCTCACTGGGCCAAAAGAAAGCCCGGAAACATCATCGGAACAGCGTCAGGAACAAGAAATCGATGCCGAATTCCTCCGAAGAATGCTCGAGAGGAAAGACAAAAAGGCCGCGGAACAAGCGGCCAATATAAAACAAATAGCGCTTTTATTCCAGGATATGGTCGGAATGATGATACAGCCGGATCCTCCAATTGAAGACCCTCCGATTGTCCTTAAAGACGACAGAGGGGAAACATCAAACCCTCTTCCTGCTTGTTCAGCAGCCAAGGAGGAGACCATCTCCAAGCTGCCCTTGACGACCATATAGCTCAACAGATACGAGCTCATCAGGCGAGCAAAGCGGCTGGCCAAATCGTCAAGACTGAACGACTCTATCCGGGTTGGTACGACCAAATAAAGTATACGTCGGGATACACGATCCCTAAGTTACACGTGTATAAAGGGACGGGTAATCCACACCAGCACGTTGCTCAATTCAGAGCCCTGTGCGGTAATATTGGGGGTGACGACAAACTGCTGCTTCGCCAGTTTGTTGGCAGCTTGTCGGAGACAGCGTTTGAATGGTATTCTGAGCTCCCGAATGACTCCGTTAAGACATTTGCAGAAATGGAGCTACTGTTTACACAAAGGTTCGCAAGTGCCAGCGAACGTATCCCAATCACGGCGTTGATCAATACCAGGGTAAAGCCGGGAGAAACATGGGTTCGGTATGCAATCCGGTGGCGGAACCTATGGTCGAAATGCGAACAACGCATCGAAAAAGCTCCTGCAGTAGGCATGTTCGTGGGTACCCTCGATCCACAGGTGACCATATCCCAGTTCATGATGTTTTTCAAGCCAACTACCTTCCAGGTCTTGATTGACAAGCTGACCTAAATGGATCAAATAGGCCATAGACCGTCTTCCTCGAAAGTGGAGCCTCGAAACAAAAAGGGGAAAGGAAAAGCGACCTTCGTCGCCAATGCTCAGCAGCAGCCCCGCGGCCCAAAACCAGCTGATCGCCAAAACGATAGACAACGATTCTTCAACGAGAAGCTAAAACGCCCTTATTCGTTTCCCCGGGATAAAACGAGGAGACTGTTCGAGCTGGCGGTGCGCAACAGGCTCATCGATCTGCCAGATCCAAGACGTCCACTGCAGTCCGGCGATGTCAATAATCCTAATTACTGTCCCTACCACCGAGCAGTAGTCCATCCAATCGAAGATTGCTTCGTCTTCAAAGGCTGGATTGAGGACCAATACCAACAGGGCAAATTCGCGCTGTCCGAGAATTGGAAGGTAAGCCCGTCCCAGCCATACGCTCTTAAAAAGGTGGACACGTCGGGGGTATCGTGCTCTTTTATAGAAGAAACTCCATCGGAGGTCGCTCTTTCAGCCAAAATGAAAAGAATGCTGAAAGATCTCCAAGCATGTCCGGCGATTAGGTGGAAGAGCCTGTTGGAATCCAAGATTATTGAGGGGATGCTGAAGCCGCGTCCAACACTGAAAGTTGGTGAAGGTGGACAAAACGTTCAGGCCAAGCCTCCAAAGTCTTTAAGGAAAAAGAAGAAGGCCAAGACGCCCGTCCAACCCGAAGATAGCCATACAGGTCTACAGAAATACATTGATGCACTGGAAGAATGTAACCAGAAGGCTCGGACCCTAATCACGTTGGATGAATTCTTTAAGCATGTTCTTGAGAATGAAGCCGATGACGCTAATGAAGGAGACAATTCTTCAGAAGAGCCCGAGGATTACGTGGCAAGCTGCCATATGATCTCTCACTCATCAATAAAGGGTAAAGAAGCTCCCGATGTAGAGAAATTGGGGGCAGATCTAGAACCAGAACCAAAATCCCTGGAGCCATCGGACGAATTGATTGACAGACTGTTGAGCGAAGCTCTTCAGAAAAGCAAATCTGACCAAGAACGTGAAACGGCCATATATGAAAGGGCCAAGCGTTGGCGTTGTGTTGAAGAAGCTCCAGTATTGAGAAGTCATAGAGTACCCCAACTGGATCGAATTACTTCGGCTGCTAGCAAAAGTAGGTTTAAGACAAGGAAGCAGTTCGCCAAAGCCCTGTCGATGTGAATGAAGTTGCCAGCTTTCAAAGAAGACACTTCAGAAAATATGTTCCCTGACGAACTGGATGCAAATCCAAACTACTGCTTATACCATCGACGAATCGCACACCCTACCGAGAAATGCATGGCCTTTAAAAATTGGTGGCAGGGATACGTTGCTCATCGACAGCATTTCAAGCGGATGAAGTGCAAAACTCGTCGAGAGCAGAGAAGCACGACAGAGGAGCGCAGAAGAACTGCCGGCGACTGTCACATGGTTAATTCCGGGGAATCGCAAGTCCTCACCTTCGGGAGCGATTCTGATGAAGAAATAGCCCTTGGCCCTCTCTTCAAGGAATCCATCTCCGAAACAGAAGAGGTGAAGACCTGTGAGAACATTCGGCTGCGTAATCGCACGTTACCCGAAAAGAATCTCGGACCCACATGCAAGGGAGCGAACAAAAAAGATAAGGGGAAAGAAAAAGTCTCTGAAGATATCGCCCTCAATGACCGAGTCGTCGAAGAGCTGGCAGCCAAGAACCCGCCAAAAAAAAATAAGGTGGATTACAACGTTCTGGAACACCTGAGGAAGATACCTTCGTAGCTGAGCATTCTCGATGCCCTTCTGCTATCTAAAGAGGCGAGAGATTCGTTGATCAAGGTACTACAAGAGCCCAAGTAGTTCCAAGCCTTCCTTGCCAAAGAAAAGATGAAGAACGAGATGGAAGAAGTGCACATAGCTGACATCATTTTTGGCGATGAAGATCTCCTCCTCGGAAGATGCGAGCACAACCGTCCCTTGTATGTCGCCGGATACTGCTATGACATCAAGATATGGAAGATCTTAGTTGACAACGGGTCCTCTGTCAACCTCCTAAATGTGAGAGTGCTAAAATAAATCTGCATGAGCGTTCAACACTTCGCTCGGGATAAAATCACTATCTCCAGGTTCGATTCCCAGTCATCACGGAAGCTCGGGTCAGTGATACTGAAATTACGCTTTTGGCTACTCGTCACTGACATCAAATTTCATGTCATTGAAGCCAAGACTTGCTACAACGCTTTGCTCGGCAGGCCTTGGTTACACGAGTACAACATCATCCCTTCTACACAATATCAGTGTATGAAGTACTTCAAAGATGGTCTCGAATATACCGTGACGGGGGAACTGAACCCATTCTCCGTAAATGAAGTCCGTAAGTATGAAGACGCAAAGTACTTATTCCCCGCCGAAACCCGTGGACGCGACCGCGCAGGTCCGTCTTGCCTGAATTTCGAGGGCAGATGCTATTTGGTGCTATCCTTCCACCTCTCCGAAGATGCCAAGTTGATTTATGACACCATGTATCGAAGGTTTAAACGGACACGGCCGATGTAGCAGACTTCGTCAGATTCCCCCTCATTTGAGGGGTTTTTGATTGTAGGGACGCTCTTTCTTGTAGGCGCAAGTCCCTGCAGTTAATTACGCTACCGCATCGCGGTAACCACTTTCTCCTTCTCCAGATGGTCATTTCGTGTCATGGGTGTTTATTTTGTTTTTGGTTGCCCGTGGCTTGTATACGGAGACTAATTTATGTTGTCACCCGTAGGGCGTGGATTAGACCAAATCCATATATTCTTAGATTTGGGTTTGTGGTTGGGTTTAAGGATACGTTAGTCCCATTTGAGACTAAGATCAACTTAAACGTTTGTTAAGGATACGTTAGTCTAATTTTAGACTAAGATCAACTTAACGTTTGTTAAGGATACGCTAGTCTAATTTTAGACTAAGATCAACTTAACAGGATCGTTTAGATCTAACAAAAGAGCATTTGGACTCTATTGTTTAGTTTAGGGACATTGCGGTCGATTACCAGTTTAAAGACATGGTGGTCCAAGGTTAAGGACATCATAGTCCATGGGCTTAAAGACCCCACAGTCCGAGATTAAGGACATCATAGTCCATGGGTTTAAGGACCCCACAGTCTACAGTTTAAAGACATCATAGTCTATAAAGTTTAAGGACATCATAGTCCATTAGTTTAAGGACCCCACAGTCGAAGGTTAAGGACATTATAGTCCATGGGCATAAGTACCCCACAGTCCAGTTTAAAGATGTCATAGTCTATGAAATGTATGGTTGACGGGACCCGTCACCTCTCTGAAGACATTGAAGGATTACAACGACAAATATCAGAGGAGTAAAAAGATGTACACTTGAACCAATTTTGGTTGAGAGATCTGTAGTCCAATTTGAGACTAAGATCAAAAGATTTGTGAGCATATGGGCTCGGTTAATCTGAATTAAGGACTTATGGCTAATCTTGGGCTAAGTCCAATCAAGTTAAAATGTTTAAAATTTATTTTGGGCTGTTGAGCATTTGTTTGGGCATGGCCCTTTTAATAATGCTGAGCATTGACTTGCATTCTGACAATGCTTTGTCTTTTATTGGAATGCTGAGCATTCATCATAGCTTTGGGCTTTATTAAAGAACAATTTATGTTCTATCAGCGCACACGTGAGAAACACGTAGTGCGCTTGGCGCTTTGCGCCAGTCAAAAAGCGCAGTGCGCTATGCCAAGTAGCGCACACGTGAGGGACACGTGTCGTGCTTGGCGCTAAGCGCCAGATGATGGGCGTATTGCATCAGTTTATGAGCGCAAAGCGCTAGTTTATGAGCGTAAAGCGCTATCAATTCAGTGGCGCACACGTGAGTGACACGTGGTGCGCCTGGCGCTGAGCGCCAGCCCACGAGCGCAGTGCGTTATTTCAAGAGCGCAAAGCGCTAACTGTTAAGTGGCGCCTACGTGAAGGACACGTGTTGCGCTTAGCGCTGAGCGCCAGTCAATGAGCGCAGTGCGCTATGTTTGGAGCGCTGAGGCTCTTTTAAATTAAGAGCGCTATGGCTCTTCTTTTATGCAACTTAGATCAGTTTGCGCCCTGAGAGTTAAATTCTCTTTTTATAAGAGACTTTGTCTCAAAGTTTTAAGAGCAAAGTTCTTTATTTTATAGGAGATGTTTCAATCTCTTATTTTAGTGGAAGGCTTTGTCTTTATGGATCTTTGATCCTAAGAGAATTGGATTATTCTCCCCTTTTATAATGAGATGATCTCTGAAAGACAATTTGTCTTATAGATCTATGAGCTGTGAGAAGAATTATGTTCTTCTTCTTATGATGAGATCTTTTGATATCTTTGTGAAAGACCTCGGTCTTATAGATCTATGATCTGTGAGAAAGAAATAAATTCTTCATTTTTTTATTATGAGATGATTTCATCTTTCTGTTCATTATCAATCTTTTTACCTTGAAGAAAAATCTTCTTTCTCTGAGAGTTTGGCTCTTCTCTCTCAACTTTCTCAAAGTTTTATGGGGAGGTTCCTCTGTATGCTTCTCTTTTTGAGACTTAAAGTCTTGGGGCCTTTTTATAGGGCAAGATGATCAGTTCAATCAGTTAAGGAGATCTTTTCTCCAATTGATTTGGGGAATTCCCCATCGTTGGATCTTTGATCCAAGCGCTTCTGATTTACAGAAGGCAATCTTCTTATTTTTAACAAGATTGGGAAATCTTTCCATACAGAATTTATTCTGTACTTTTGGTGATTTTTAATCACCATTGGATCATTGATCCAACGGTGCTCTGATTTACAGAGCACAACTTTGTTGTTTGGAAAGATTTTGAGGAATCTTTTCTTAACAGAATTTAATTCTGATTAATTAATGATTCATCATTATTATTGGATCTCTGATCTGACGGTGAGGAGCTTTTAGTTCTAGCGCTAGCGCACCGGTGCTTTGCACGTGGTGCGCTGCTTAAAGCACAGCGCACCTAGCGCTAGTGCACCTGTGCTTTGCACGTGGTGCGCTGCGTTAGAGTCTTTAACTCTCAGCGCTGACGCTGTTATGAAGCGTTGCTTCACACTGAAGGTGTCTTTTCACCTTCCTTCTGAGTCAAACTTTCCCTTTCCCAGATCTTGGAAATAGTTCCATCATGTACAACATTTTCTGTACCTAGACTTAAATGTTCTTCATTTATAATCTGAAGCAGTGTTTCTCTTCTCTCTTACTTTTTTTAGAGAATCATTCTTTTTGAAGAAGAGTTATGGCCTGTAACCGTCCCTATGCTCGCCGGTAGCCGTGGGAGGTGCCTATTAAGGACATCGTTCCTCGTTTTGCTGCGCGCTCGGTGAATCCTACTTTAACGGATGACCAATGTGACGCAGCGCTGCACGAGCTCTTGACTCGTGTAGGATCTCCTTTCCCCGTCGGCTCCATTTGGCTCCGGATGGTTTTCTTGTCTGTGATCAATGATATTCCCCCTCCTCCGGCGGAGATGACTCCGGCAATGCTCGACGCCGCGGAAGACAAGATCGAGTGCTTCCACGAGGCACTTTTGATCACCATAGCTCTGAGGGATCGCTCTGTCCGGCTGCTAAGCCAGATACGGGCTCAGCGGGTCGTCATGTCTGCCTTTACTGATGGGTGCGGTGCTGACTGATGGGTAGCTACTCTTCTTAAAGATCGCCGCTTTATCATGGTGGAGAAGGCAGAGAGGGAGTTAGATAATTTTATCCATAGTTTTGTGAATCGTTGTACTTTCGATCCCGTGATTGGTGATCTATTCCCTGTAGAATAAAATATTCAATTAAATGCTTTGTGTTTGTCGTTGAACACCTGTTCTACCTCTGATGTGTGCATGTGTGAAACTTAAGCCGGCATAAACAGGAACTAACGGCTCTTGGTCGAAGATTTTGGCGGGAATAAAAGCCCCCCACTACTTTGCCCACGTAAATATATACGTGGGTGAAGTAGTGCAGAGTAATTCATAGTGTATGACCGGTTTCGAGTTGGTATATATAACTTTCAGAATCTTGATCTGAGAAGATAACGAGCGGACACAAGCGTTGTCATTTATCATTGACTCAAATCTCGACTCTTAAGGGATATAGTTCCAAACCCTCAGCTCCATGAGCCGCACCCTTCTATTTCTTTATGTCTTACTCTGGCGTGAAGTAGTTTATATGTTCATGAGTAACTTCTCCATTTCAGTGGCATATAGCTTTGGCAAGTGTGGCCCATAAATGGTAGATAACAGTTCATCTTGAACTCTTTATAAGGTAGCGATGGCTTAGGAAACAGGTTTAGATCTGCTGCCTAAGACTTTCCAACTTTATGAGCCATGAGGGTCTCATAAAGACTTTTCTCCCTATGAGTCATAAGGATCTCGTAGGCGTATGTTCTCCTTAGGAATCGTGAGGATTCCTAAGTGTGTTTTTCTCTTGAGAGTCGTAAGGATCTCCCAAGAGAATTTTCCCGCTCACAAGTCGAGAGGAGTCGTAAGTGGTTGTTTCCCTCCTTATCGAGATTCGACTTTGGAGAGTGTGGTCCGTGAATAGAATGCAATAGTCCATTTTGCACCAACTTGCAGGGCCCCGGTGCTTAGGAAACAGGTCCATATCCCCATTGCCTAAGGCTTTTCCCTACGAGTCGAGATGAATCAAAAAGTTCTCGCAAGAATGTCCTAACGTTACAGTTAACCTCTGCTCTTTACGACAAAGGTCCGTTAGGGTCTGTGGTACTAAGGTTTTGTCCGTCGTACTGTCGCGTTGGCTGATTTATTCCTCGATAGGCAATCTTGCTGTTCGAGTAACCTTGCGACCGTCGTAACTCTGATCCCTTCGGGGGCTGGACAAGACGTCTTCAAGCAATCTTCTTAGACGGTTTGACCGTCGGAAGAGCAAGCGTTAGGAATTTTGCCATGCCGCTTTTTACTTGAGGTTAGGCTGAGTTTGGGGAGCCCCGATGAGTCATAACCACTCCGCGCTGGTGTGGGATGATCTCCGATAGTCTTTCGGGTTTTATATGAGTTGCCATCAAGATCCTGAAGCTAGGAATTTGGCCTTTGCTTCGTTTGCTGGTATTGCGTCTGCTGTATCGAGATGAATGTCGCGGCTGTCTCTAGGTTGTTGGTGAACCGTCAAGGTTTGGAACTATGGATTTTGCCGTGGCTCAGTTATTTGATTGTCGCATCTGAATCCTTCTGGAGGAAGAACGCTGTGGTGACATCTCGTCTGCTGTATCGAGACGAACGTCGAGACGGTGATCACTCCGCGCTGGGGTGGGATGATCTCCGATAGTCTTTCAGATTTTATATGAGTTGTCGTCAAGACCCTGAAGCTAGGAATATGGCCTTCGCTTCGTTTGTTGGCATTGCGTCTGCTATATCGAGACGAATGTCGCGGTGGTGATCACTCCGCGCTGGTGTGGGATGATCTCCGACAGTCTTTCAGGTTTTATATGAGTTGCTGTCAAGACCCTGAAGCTAGGAATTTGGCCTTCGCTTCGTTTGCTTTGGCGTGTCCGAATCCTGTTGGAGAAAGGACGCTGTAGTGACATCTCATCTGCTGTATCGAGACGAACATCGAGGTGGTAACCACTCCGCACTGGTGTGGGATGATCTCCGATAGTCTTTCAGGTTTTATATGAGTTGCCGTCAAGACCTTGAAGCTAGGAATATTGCCTTTGCTTTGTTGTTTTGGCGCATCCGAATCCTGTTAGAGGATGAACGCTGGGGTGACATATTGTCTGCTGTATCGAGACGAACGTCGAGGTGGTGACCACTCCGCGCTGGTGTGGGATGATCTCCGATAGTCTTTCAGGTTTTATATGAGTTTCCGTCAAGACCTTGAAGCTAGGAATATTGCCTTTGCTTCGTTGTTTTGGCGCGTCCAAATCCTGTTAGAGGAAGAACGCTGGGGTAACATCGCGTCTGCTGTAACGAGACGAACGTCGAGGTGATCTCTAGGTTGTTGGTGAACCGTCGGGACCTGGAACTAGGGACTTTGCTATGGCTCCATTGTTTTGTGTCACGTCTGCATCCTGCTGGGGGAAGAACGCAGGGGTGGCGTCGCGTCTACTGTATCGAGACGAACGTCGAGGTGGTCTCTATGTTGTTTTTGAACCGTCAAGACTTGGAACTGGGGATTTTCCCGTGGCTCCGCTTTGTTTTGACCTTGGAGTCGCTTTTTGACGTCGCATCTGCATCCTGCTGGACTGTGAAGGAACGCCGTTGTTGACATTGCGTCTGATGTAACGAGACGAATGCTGAGGTGGAGCTGGGCCTTTGCCATCACTTCGCTTTGTTTTGACCGTGAGGTCTTTCGTTGACGTTGCATCTGCATCCTGCTGGACTGCGAAGGAACGCCATTGTTGACATTGCGTCTGGTGTAACAAGACAAATGCTGAGGTGGAGTTAGGATTTTGCCGTCACTCCATTTTGTTGACGTTGCGTCTGCTGTAACGAGACGAATGTTGAGGTGGACCTGGCTGCAACGGACGTTTTGGGTCCGACAGATTGATGAGTCTATCGCGTACTGCCAACTCGAACAGTCTTCTCATTTTTATCTCGGGGAAACGAGTAAGGACATCCCAGTCTCCCCTCGAGGGTTGGGCGTAGACGCACGTTGTTTTACCGAACAACCGGCTTTAAGTTGCCCAGCTGTTGTTGAGTGTTGGCGACGAAGGTCGCTTTCTTTCGAGGTTCCATCTTTAAAGAAGAAGGTCTGTGACCCATCTGGTCCATTTGGGCCAGCTTATCAATCAAGGACTGGAAAGTGGTCGTCTTGAAAAACATCATGAATTGGGAGATAGTCGCTTGAGGGTCAAGAGTGCCCACGAACATGCCCACTGCTGGCGCTTCTTCGATGCACTGCTCACATTTCGACCACAGATTTCGCCATAGTATTGCGTATTGAACCCATGTCTCGCCTGGCTTCACCCTGGCGTTAATTAGTATGGTAATCGGAGTACGCTCGCTAGCGCTTGCGAATCTTTGTATGAACAACGGCTCCATCTCTGCAAATGTCTTGACAGAGTCGTTCGGGAGTTCAGAGTACCATTCGAACACTGTCTCCGATAAGCTACCGACGAACTGGCGAAGTAGCAGTTTATCGTCACTTCCAGTGTTGCCACATAGAGCCCTGAACTGGGCGACATGCTGGTAGGGATTGCCCGTCCCTTTATATACATGGAACTTAAGGATCATATATCCCAGCGGGTATCTTATTTGGTCATACTAGCCCGGATAGGGTCGTCCAGCCTTAACAATCTGCCCGGCCGTTTCGCTCGCATGATGAGCTCGTATTTTCCGAGCGATGTAATCATCCATAGCGGCCTTGGAGATGGTCTCCTCCTTGGCTGCTGAAAGAGCCGGAGAAGGGTTTGATGTTTCCCCTCCGTCGTCTTCAATGATAATCGGGGGGTCTTCAGCTGGAGGTTCCGGCTGTAACATCATCCCGGCTATGTCTTGGAACAAAAGAGCCATTCGTTTTATATTGTCCGTCTGTTCTGCGGCCTCTTTTTCTTTCCTCTCGAGCATTCTTCGGAAGAATTCAGCATCAGTTTCTTGTTCCTGACGCTGTTATGAGGTCTATGGATTTTCTTTCGGCCCAGTGAGTGCGGCCATTGCAGTCAGCATCTCTTGGAGCTTTTGCTGCTGTTGCTCCTGAGCCTTTGTTATCGATCGATTAACCGGTCGATGACCTGTAGAAGCACGGCTTTCCTCTTTTCCGGAAGCCATATAAACGGTATGTGTTACCATGCCCCCAGACTTGGAGTGTTTAGACTCAGCGTCTTTGCGGTTCGCCGCGGTCACATGGGCTTTCTCCGGCCTCTTTCTCTTGTGAACGGTTGAAGTTGAGGGAGCCGTTGCAGCGGGCACCCAGACGAATGACATCTTCTGAGGTACCACGGAATGGCCCTTTTCTTGTCGAGCTTTAATCTTCTTTGGTCAGCGAGAGTAATCCTGGTCAATCACCGATTCCTGGACCTGTCGCCAGACTTTGTAAACTTTGAGGTGGCAGGTCCCGACAACCAGACACTTTATGGACCGCAACGTCCTTAAACTAAAATCTATGGACTATGATGTCCTTAAACTTATGGACCGCAACGTTTCTAAACTAAACCCCATAGACTATGACGTCTTTAAACTCCATGGACTATGATGTCCTTAAACTTATGGACCGCAACGTCTCTAAACTAAAACGATAGAGTCCAAATATTCTTTCGTTGGATCTAAATGATCCCAAAATCCTGTTGAGTAGATCTTAGTCTAAAATTAGACTAAAGTATCCTCAACAAACATTTAAGTTGATCTTAATCTCAATGAGATTAACGATCCTTAAACCCAAATCAAACCCAAATCTAAGAAAATACGGATTTAGAATAATTCACGCTCTACGGGCGACAACATACATTAGTCTCCGTATACAATCCACGGGTAACCGAAAACAAAACAAACACACACGACATGAAGTGACCATCTGGAGAAGGAGAAAGTGGTTACCGCTAATGCGGTAGCGTAATTAATTGCAGGGGCTTGCGCCTGCAGAGAAGAGCGTCCCCACAATCAAAACCCCCTCATAAACGAGAGGGAATCTGACGAAGTCTGCTACAACGGCCGCATCCGTCTAAACCTCCGATACACGGTACCATAAATCAACTTGGCATCTTCAGAGAGGTGGACGGATAAAACCAAATAGCATCTGCCCCCAAATTCAGACAAGAAGACCTACGCGGTTCCGTCTCCCGTATTTGGCAGAGAACAGATTCTGGCACGCCCGGTGGGACCTTCTCCTCTTTCCACTCCACACTTCGTGTGTCATGTTCGCGAAAGAATCGCGGTTTAATGTGGTTTCCCATGGAATCGAGGTACTAAGATTTGGTGTTTTGCTCCATGCAGAAAAAGAAGATCAATGGCTTCTAACTGCTCCACCCGCAACAATTGCAACAACGCCCACTCCGTCCTCGCCGGAGGAGTGACCTATGGGCCCCAAGCGTCCTCCATCTTCGCCATGCCAGTGGAACAGGTGACTCAGGCCACCACTGGACTGTTCTTTGGGACCATTCTCCCGCCAATGAGCTTCAACGCTCCAATGCCAACGCAGGAGGCTCCAAAGAAGTCGGTCTTTGATCGGCTCACCACTACCGCGGCCTCTCCCAATGGGTCGCCCAAATCCAATGCCTCGGTCTTTAACAAACTGGGCCAGAACTCCAATGGGCTTATGAAGAAGCCCATGATACCTGAGGGGGTTATCCCGAAATGGATAGCCATCCCTGTTCCAGTAAATGAAATTGTCGGAGAGGCTTCTCCTGCTATGGGGTCGGTCTTCACAAGACTGGCCGTGCCAACTCCCACTCCAGGTGAAGTCACCAAAGCCGCTACCCCTGCTCGAAAGTCTGCCTTCGACAGGTTGACCATCCCCTCTCAACGGACGTCAGTCTTTGACAGGCTGACACCAACAGCGGTCTTTCATCAAATCATGAAGCATGATGCAGTTACCCCAACAGCAGAGGTGGTCCCGGCCGCTCGACATGCATGACATCGCCACTGGCGCTGACTGATGAAAGCTGGGGGCAGTTCCCCTTCTGGACTTACCCTACTTGCTCTAACGATGGAAGTTGATGCTGCTGTTCCAACTAGGAACAGCTTTGAACCACTTAACAGGGTACGTAGGAATTCGCCAATTGCCGTGATGAAAAAGTCTCCTCCGCCTGCTGAAAAGATCACAAAGGCGATGCCGGAGCAGTCCCTTCAGCGGGTGTCCTCTAAAATCCATATGGTCTGGCGAAGGGTCCAAGACTCTGTGATTAACCAAGACTACTCCCGCCAACAAAAGAAAATGAAGGTTCGGTAAGAGAATGACCATCCTATCGTATCACAGAAGGTATCATCTACTTGGGTGTCCGTTGCAACGGCCCCCTTGACTTCGACCGCCCACAAAAGAAGAAGGCCGGAGAAAATCCCCGTATCCACGACAAAGCTCAGAGGCACTGAATCCAAATGCCCCAAGTCTGGAGGCATGGTGGTGCACACCATTTACATGGCTTCCGGGAAAGAGGATAGACGAATCTCCACGGGCCATCGACCACTCACGTGGTCAGTAACTAAGGCTCAGGAGCAATAACAACAAAAGCTCCAAAAGATGCTGACAGCCATGGCTGCGCTCACTGGGCCAAAAGAAAGCCCGGAAACATCATCGGAACAGCGTCAGGAACAAGAAACCGATGCCGAATTCCTCCGAAGAATGCTCGAGAGGAAAGACAAAAAGGCCGCGGAACAAGCGGCCAATATAAAACAAATAGCGCTTTTATTCCAAGATATGGTCGGAATGATGATACAGCCGGATCCTCCAATTGAAGACCCTCCGATTGTCCTTGAAGATGACAGAGGGGAAACATCACCCTCTTCCTGCTTGTTCAGCAGCCAAGGAGGAGACCATCTCCAAAGCCGCCCTTGACGACCATATAGCTCAACAGATATGAGCTCATCAGGCGAGCGAAGCGGCTGGCCAAATCATCAAGACTGAACGACTCTATCCGGGTTAGTACGACCAAATAAAGTACCCGCCGGGATACACGATCCCTAAGTTACATGTGTATAAAGGGACGGGTAATCCACACCAGCACGTTGCTCAATTCAGAGCCCTGTGCGGTAATATTGGGGGTGACGACAAACTGCTGCTTCGCCAGTTTGTTGGCAGCTTGTCGGAGACAGCGTTTGAATGGTATTCTGAGCTCCCGAATGACTCCATTAAGACATTTGCAGAAATGAAGCTACTGTTTACATAAAGGTTCGCAAACACCAGCGAACGCACCCCAATCACGGCGTTGATCAATACCAGGGTAAAGCCGGGAGAAACATGGGTTCGGTATGCAATCCGGTGGCGGAACCTATGGTCGAAATACGAACAACGCATCGAAAAAGCTCCTGCAGTAGGCATGTTCGTGGGTACCCTCGATCCACAGGCGACCATATCCCAGTTCATGATGTTTTTCAAGCCAACTACCTTCCAGGTCTTGATTGACAAGCTGACCTAAATGGATCAAATGGGCCATAGACCGTCTTCCTCGAAAGTGGAGCCTCGAAACGAAAAGGGGAAAGGGAAAGCGACCTTCGTCGCCAATGCTCAGCAGCAGCCCAGCGGCCCAAAACCAGCTGATCGCCAAAACGATAGACAACGATTCTTCAACGAGAAGCTAAAACGCCCTTATTCTTTTCCCCGGGATAAAACGAGGAGACTGTTCGAGCTGGTGGTGCGCAACAAGCTCATCGATCTGCCAGATCCAAGACTTCCACTGCAGTCCGGCGATGCCAACAATCCTAATTACCGTACCTACCACCGAGCAGTAGGCCATCCAATCGAAGATTGCTTCGTCTTCAAAGGCTGGATTGGGGACCAATACCAACAGGACAAATTCGCGTTGTCCGAGAATTGGAAGGTAAGCCCGCCCCAGCCACACGCTCCTAAAAAGGTGGACACGTCGGGGGCATCATGCTCTTTTATAGAAGAAGCTCCATGGGAGGTCGCTCTTTCAGCCAGAATGAAAAGAATGCTGAAAGATCTCCAAGCATGTCCGGCGATTAGGTGGAAGAGCCCGTTGGAACCCAAGATTATTGAGGGGATGCTGAAGCCGCGCCCAACGCTGAAAGTTGGTGAAGGTGGACAAAACGTTCAGGCCAAGCCTCCAAAGTCTTTAAGGAAAAAGAAGAAGGCCAAGACGCCCATCCAACTCGAAGACAGCCATACAGGTCTACAGAAATACATTGATGCACTGGAAGAATATAACCAGAAGGCTCGGACCCCAATCGCATTGGATGAATTCTTTAAGAATGTTCTTGAGAATGAAGCCGATGACGCTAATGAAGGAGACAATTCTTCAGAAGAGCCCGAGGATTACGTGGCAATCTGCCACATGATCTTTCACTCATTAATAAAGGGCAAAGAAGCTCCCGATGCAGAGAAATTAGGGGCAGATCCAGAACCAGAACCAAAATCCCTGGAGCCATCGGACGAATTGATTGACAGACTGTTGAGCGAAGCTCTTCAGAAAAGCAAATCTGACCAAGAACGTGAAACGACCATATATGAAAGGGCCAAACGTTGGCGTTGTGTTGAAGAAGCTCCGGTATTGAGAAGTCATAGAGTACCCCAACCGGATAGAATTACTTCTGCTGCCAGCAAAAGTAGGTTTAAGACAAGGAAGCAGTTCGCCAAAGCCCTGTCGATGTGAATGAAGTTGCCACCTTTCAAAGAAGACACTTCAGAAAATATGTTCCTGATGAACTAGATGCAAATCCAAACTACTGCTTATACCATCGACGAATCGCACACCCTACCGAGAAATGCATGGCCTTTAAAAATTGGTGGCAGGGATACGTTGCTCATCGACAGTATTTCAAGCGGATGAAGTGCAAAACTCGTCGAGAGCAGAGAAGCACGACAGAGGAGCGCAGAAGAACTGCCGGCGACCGTCACATGGTAATTCCGGGGAATCGCAAGTCCTCACCTTCGGGAGCGATTCTGATGAAGAAATAGCCCTTAGCCCTCTCTTCAAGGAATCCATCTCCGAAACAGAAGAGGTGAAGACCTGTGAGAACATTCGGCTGCGTAATCGCACGTTACCCGAAAAGAATCTCGGACCCACATGCAAGGGAGCGAACAAAAATGATAAGTGGAAAGAAAAAGTCCCTGAAGATATCGCCCTCAATGACCGAGTCGTCGAAGAGCTGGCAGCCAAGAACCCGCCAAAAAAAAATAAGGTGGATTACAACGTTCTGGCACACTTGAGGAAGATACCTTCGTAGCTGAGCATTCTCGATGCCCTTCTGCTATCTAAAGAGGAGAGAGATTCATTGATCAAGGTACTACAAGAGCCCGAGTAGTTTCAAGCCTTCCTTGCCGAAGAAAAGATGAAGAACGAGCTGGAAGAAGTGCACACAACTGACATCATTTTTGGCGATGAAGATCTCTACCTCGGAACATGCGAGCATAACCGTCCCTTGTATGTCGCCGGATACTGCTATGACATCAAGATATGGAAGATCTTAGTTGACAACGGGTCCTCTGTCAACCTCCTAAATGTGAGAGTGCTAAAATAAATCTGCATGAGCGTTCAACACTTCGCTCGGGATAAAATCACTATCTCCAGGTTCGACTCCTAGTCATCACGGACGCTAGGGTCAGTGATACTGAAATTACGCTTTTGGCTACTCGTCACTGACATCAAATTTCATGTCATTGACGCCAAGACTTACTACAATGCTTTGCTCGGCAGGCCTTGGTTACACGAGTACAATATCATCCCTTCTACACAATATCAGTGTATGAAGTACTTCAAAGATGGCCTCGAATATACCGTGACGGGGGAACTGAACCCATTCTCCGTAAATGAAGTCCGCAAGTATGAAGACGTAAAGTACTTGTTCCCCGCCGAAACACGGGGACGCGACCGCACAGGTCCGTCTTGCCTGAATTTCGACGGCAGATGCTATTTGGTGCTATCCTTCCACCTCTCCGAAGATGCCAAGTTGATTTATGACACCATGTATCGAAGGTTTAAACGGATGCGGCCGATGTAGCAGACTTCGTCAGATTCCCCCTCATTTGAGGGGTTTTTGATTGTAGGGACGCTATTTCCTGCAGGAGCAAGCCCCTGCAGTTAATTATGCTACCGCATCGCGGTAACCACTTTCTCCTTCTCCAGATGGTCACTTCGTGTCGTGGGTGTTTGTTTTGTTTTTGGTTGCCCGTGGATTGTATACGGAGACTAATTTATGATGTCACCCGTAGGGCGTGGATTAGTCCAAATCCGTATTTTCTTAGATTTGGGTTTGTGGTTGGGTTTAAGGATACGTTAGTCCCATTTGAGACTAAGATCAACTTAAACGTTTGTTAAGGATACGTTAGTCTAATTTAAGACTAAGATCAACTTAACGTTTGTTAAGAATACGCTAGTCTAATTTTAGACTAAGATCAACTTAACAGGATCGTTTAGATCCAACAAAAGAGCATTTGGACTCTATTGTTTAGTTTAGAGACATTGCGGTCGATTGCCAGTTTAAAGACATGGTGGTCCAAGGTTAAGGACATCATAGTCTATGGGCTTAAAGACCCCACAGTCCGAGATTAAGGACATCATAGTCCATGGGTTTAAGGACCCCACAGTCCACAGTTTAAAGACGTCATAGTCTATAAAATTTAAGGACATCATAGTCCATGAGTTTAAGGACCCCACAGTCCAAGATTAAGGACATCATAGTCCATGGGCATAAGGACCCCACAGTCCAGTTTAAAGACGTCATAGTCTATGAAATGTATGGTTGTCGGGACCCATCACCTCTCTGAAGACGTTGAAGGATTACAATAACAAATATCAGGGGAGTAAAGGGATGTACCCTTGAACCAATTTTGGTTGAGAGATCTGTAGTCCAATTTGAGACTAAGATCAAAAGATTTATGAGCATATGGGCTCGGTTAATCTGAATTAAGGACTTATGGCCAATCTTGGGCTAAGTCCAATCAAGTTAAAATGTTTAACATTTATTTTGGCCTGTTGAGCATTTGTTTGGGCTTGGCCCTTTTAATAATGCTGAGCATTGACTTGCATTCTGACAATGTTTTGTCTTTTATTGGAATGCTGAGCATTCATCATAGCTTTGGGCTTTATTAAAGAACAATTTATGTTCTATCAGCGCACACATGAGAAATACGTAGCGCGCTTGGCGCTTTGCGCCAGTCAAAAAGCGCAGTGCGCTATGCCAAGTAGCGCATACGTGAGGGACACGTGTCGTGCTTGGCGCTAAGCGCCAGATGATGGGCGTATTGCATCAATTTATGAGCGCAAAGCGCTAGTTTATGAGCGCAAAGCGCTATCAATTCAGTGGCGCACACGTGAGTGACACGTGGTGCGCCTGGCGCTGAGCGCCAGCCCACGAGCGCAGTGCGTTATTTCAAGAGAGCAAAGCGCTAACTGTTAAGTGGCGCCTACGTGAAGGACACGTGTTGCGCTTAGCGCTGAGCGCCAGTCAATGAGCGCAGTGCGCTATGTTTGGAGCACTGAGGCTCTTTTAAATTAAGAGCGCTATGGCTCTTCTTTTATGCAACTTAGATCAGTTTGCGCCCTGAGAGTTAAATTCTCTTTTTATAAGAGACTTTGTCTCAAAGTTTTAAGAGCAAAGTTCTTTATTTTATAGGAGATATTTCAATCTCTTATTCTAGTGGAAGGCTTTGCCTTTATGGATCTTTGATCCTAAGAGAATTGGATTATTCTCCCCTTTTATAATGAGATGATCTCTGAAAGACAATTTGTCTTATAGATCTATGAGCTGTGAGAAGAATTATGTTCTTCTTCTTATGATGAGATCTTTTGATCTTTTTGTGAAAGACCTCGGTCTTATAGATCTATGATCTGTGAGAAAGAAGTAAATTCTTCATTTTTTTTATTATGAGATGATTTCGTCTCTCTGTTCATTATCAATCTTTTTACCTCGAAGAAAAATTTTCTTTCTCTGAGAGTTTGGCTCTACTCTCTCAACTTTCTCAAAGTTTTATGGGGAGGTTCCTCTGTATGCTTCTCTTTTTGAGACTTGAAGTCTTGGGGCCTTTTTATAGGGCAAGATGATCAGTTCAATCAGTTAAGGAGATCTTTTCTCCAATTGATTTGGGGAATTCCCCATCGTTGGATCTTTGATCCATGGGCTTCTGATTTACAGAAGGCAATCTTCTTATTTTTTACAAGATTGGGAAATCTTTCCATACAGAATTTATTCTGTACTTTTGGTGATTTTTAATCACCATTGGATCATTGATCCAACGGTGCTCTGATTTACAGAGCACAACTTTGTTGTTTGGAAAGATTTTGAGGAATCTTTTCTTAACAGAATTTAATTCTGATTAATTAATGATTCATCATTATTATTGGATCTCTGATCTGACGGTGAGGAGCTTTTAGTTCTAGCGCTAGCGCACCCGTGCTTTGCACGTGGTGCGCTGGTTAAAGCGCAGCGCACCTAGCGCTAGCGCACCCGTGCTTTGCACATGGTGCGCTGCGTTAGAGTCTTTAACTCTCAGCGCTGGCGCTGCTATGAAGCGTTGCTTCACACTGAAGGTGTCTTTTCACCTTCCTTCTGAGTCAAACTTTCCCTTTCCCAGATCTTGGAAATAGTTCCATCATGTACAGCATTTTCTGTACCCAGACTTAAATGTTCTTCATTTATAATCTGAAGAAGTGCTTCTCTTCTCTCTTACTTTTTTTAGAGAATCATTCTTTTTGAAGAATAGTTATGGCCTGTAACCGTCCCTATGCTCGCCGGCAGCCGTGGGAGGTGCCTATTAAGGACATCGTTCCTCGTTTCGCTGCGCGCTCGGTGAATCCTACTTTAACGGATGACCAATGTGACGCAGCGCTGCACGAGCTCTTGACTCGTGTAGGATCTCCTCTCCCCGTCGGCTCCGGATGGTTTTCTTGTCTGTGATCAATGATATTCCCCCTCCTCCGGCGGAGATGACTCCGGCAATGCTCGACGCCGCGGAAGACAAGATCGAGTGCTTCCACGAGGCACTTTTGATCACCATAGCTCTGAGGGATCGCTCTGTCTAGCTGCTAAGCCAGATACGGGCTCAGCGGGTCGTCATGTCTGTCTTTACTGATGGGTGTGGTGCTGACCGATGGATAGCTACTCTTCTTGAATATCGCCGCTTTATCATGGTGGAGAAGGCAGAGAGGGAGTTAGATAATTTTTTCCATAGTTTTGTGACTCTTTGTACTTTCGATCCCGTGATTGGTGATCTATACCCTGTAGAATAAAATATTCAATTAAATGCTTTGTTTTTGTCGTTGAACACCTGTTCTATCTCTGATGTGTGCATGTGCGAAACTTAAGCCGGTATAAACAGGAACTAACGGCTCTTGGCCGAAGATTTTGGCGGGAATAAAAGCCCCCCACTACTTTGCCTACGTAAATATATACGTGGGTGAAGTAGTGCAGAGTAATTTATAGTGTATGACCGGTTTCGAGTTGGTATATATAACTTTCAGAATCTTGATCTGAGAAGATAACGAGCGGACACAAGCGTCGTCATTTATCATTGACTCAAATCTCGACTCTTAAGGGATATAGTTCCAAACCCTCAGCTTCATGAGCCGCACCCTTCTATTTCTTTATGTCTTACTCTGGCGTGAAGTAGTTTATATGTTCATGAGTAACTTCTCCATTTCAGTGGCATATAGCTTTGGCAAGTGTGGCCCATAGATGGTAGATAACAGTTCATCTTGAACTCTTTATAAGGTAGCGATGGCTTAGGAAACAGGTTTAGATCTGCTGCCTAAGACTTTCCAACTTTATGAGTCGTGAGGGTCTCATAAAGACTTTTCTCCCTATGAGTCGTAAAGATCTCGTAGGCGTATTTTCTCCTTAGGAATCGTGAGGATTCCTAAGTGTGTTTTTCTCTTGAGAGTCGTAAGGATCTCCCAAGAGAATTTTCCCGCTCACAAGTCGAGAGGACTCGTAAGTGGTTGTTTCCCTCCTTGTCGAGATTCGACTTTGGAGAGTGTGGCCCATGAATAGTAAGCAATAGTCCATCTTGGAACAACTTGCAGGGCCTCGATGCTTAGGAAACAGGTCCTTATCCCCATTGCCTAAGGCTTTTCCCTACGAGTCGAGATGAATCAAAAAGTTCTCGCAAGAATGTCCTAACGTTACAGTTAACCTCTGCTCTTTACGACAAAGGTCCGTTAGGGTCTGTGGTACTAGGGTTTTGTCCGTCGTACTGTCGCGTTGGCTGATTTATTCCTCGATAGGCAATCTTGCTGTTCGAGTAACCTTGCGACCGTCGTAACTCTGATCCCTTCGGGGGCTGGACAAGACGTCTTCAAGCAATCTTCTTAGGCGGTTTGACCGTCGGAAGAGCAAGCGTTAGGAATTTTGCCATGCCGCTTTTTACTTGAGGTTAGGCTGAGTTTGGGGAGCCCCGATGAGTCATAACCATTCCGCGTTGGTGTGGGATGATCTCCGATAGTCTTTCGGGTTTTATATGAGTTGCCATCAAGATCCTGAAGCTTGGAATTTGGCCTTTGCTTCGTTTGCTGGTATTGCGTCTGCTGTATCTAGACGAATGTCGCGGCTGTCTTTAGGTTGTTGGTAAACCGTCGAGGTTTGGAACTAGGGATTTTGCCGTGGCTCCGTTGTTTGATTGTCGCATCTGAATCCTTCTGGAGGAAGAACGCTGTGGTGACATCTCGTCTGCTGTATCGAGACGAACGTCGAGGTGGTGATCACTCCGTGCTGGGGTGGGATAATCTCCGATAGTCTTTCAGGTTTTATATGAGTTGCCGTCAAGACCCTGAAGCTAGGAATATGGCCTTCGCTTCGTTTGTTGGCATTGCGTCTGCTATATCGAGACGAATGCCGCCGTGGTGATCACTCCGCGCTGGTGTGGGATGATCTCCGACAGTCTTTCAGGTTTTATATGAGTTGCTGTCAAGACCCTGAAGCTAGGAATTTGGCCTTCGCTTCGTTTGCTTTGGCGTGTCCGATTCCTTTTGGAGAAAGGACGCTGTAGTGACATCTCATCTGCTGTATCGAGACGAACATCGAGGTGGTGACCACTCCGCGCTGGTGTGGGATGATCTCCGATAGTCTTTCAGGTTTTATATGAGTTGCCGTCAAGACCTTGAAGCTAGGAATATTGCCTTTGCTTTGTTGTTTTGGCGCATCCGAATCCTGTTAGAGGAAGAACGCTGGAGTGACATCTTGTCTGCTGTATCGAGACGAACGTCGAGATGGTGACCACTCTGCGCTGGTGTGGGATGATCTCCGATAGTCTTTCAGGTTTTATATGAGTTTCCGTCAAGACCTTGAAGCTAGGAATTTTGCCTTTGCTTCGTTGTTTTGGCGCGTCCAAATCCTGTTAGAGGAAGAACGCTGGGGTAACATCGCGTCTGCTGTAACGAGACGAACGTCGAGGTGGTCTCTAGGTTGTTGGTGAACCGTCGGGACCTGGAACTAGGGACTTTGCTATGGCTCCATTGTTTTGTGTCGCGTCTGCATCCTGCTGGGGGAAGAACGCTGGGGTGGCGTCGCGTCTACTGTATCGAGACGAACGTCGAGGTGGTCTCTATGTTGTTTTTGAACCGTCAAGACTTGGAACTAGGGATTTTCCCGTGGCTCCGCTTTGTTTTGACCTTGGGGTCGCTTTTTGACGTCGCATCTGCATCCTGCTGGACTGCGAAGGAACGCCGTTGTTGACATTGCGTCTGGTGTAACGAGACTAATGCTGAGGTGGAGCTGGGACTTTGCCATCACTTCGCTTTGTTTCGACCGTGAGGTCTTTCGTTGACGTTGCATCTGCATCCTGCTGGACTGCGAAGGAACGCCGTTGTTGACATTGCGTCTGGTGTAACAAGACAAATGCTGAAGTGGAGTTAGGATTTTGCCGTCACTCCGTTTTGTTGACGTTGCGTCTGTTGTAACGAGACGAATGTTGAGGTGGAGCTGGGGTTTTGCCATCACTCCGCTTTGCTGACGTTACGTCTGCTGTAACGAGACGAATGTTGAGGTGGTCTCTAGGTTGTCTGTGAACCGTCGAGACTTGGCTCTCTTTCGGATGGAGCCTGGGGGGAAGGTGTGGTTCCCTTTTTGTTTGTGCCCCTGGATTGTATACAAGGATCAATATGATCTTATCTGTACGGCAAAAAGTTTCATTATATATATATATATATATTTTTTTTTTTTTTCCGCGATGCTCTATCATTTCAGCTTTTATATCGCGAAAGTCGTGATTGCCCAATCATTTCGGCTATTTTTCGCTGTGCCCAATCATTTCGGCTATTTGTTTTATTTACTCGCTGCTTTTTATTGCGAGTTGCCCATTAATTTCGGCTATTTTGTAAGCATATATTTCTTTACTTGCTGATTTTGTTGCATGTTTCCCCATAATTTCGGTTATTTCATATGCATTTTTGGCTCGCTGATTTTCTATCGCGAGTGTGGAACTTGGAATCTGGTGCCAATCTTAGCATCAGCATCGCTGCGACTGGAATATTGCCAGGAGCGAATCATCATTTGCCGTTGTCGATGTCGAATAAACGTGTCTTAGCGAACATGGTTAGGATCCTATTGACTAAGGCTTTTAACTTCATGAGCTGTAAGGGTCTCATGAAGGTATTCCTCCCTATGAGTCGTGAGGATCTCGTAGGTGCGTTTTCTCCTTAGGAATCGTGAGGATTCTTAAGTGTGTGTTCTCTTATAAGTCGTAAGGATCTTACAAGAGTGTTTTCTCCTTATAAGCCGAGAGGACTTACAAGGGTTGTTCACCGTGTAGACATATCCCAAGTCGCTGGTGAGACTTTGTTAGGGAAATATTTATTCGCGCCCATGAATTGTATATAAGGGTCGAGACGCTTGTAGGGCAAAATTAGAGATTCTGATGGCTTAAGAACAGGTTCAGATCCCTGTAACTTAAGGATTTTGAGCCCTATGAGCCGTGAGGGTCTCAAAAGGGAATTCTCCTTACAAGTCGTGAGGATATCGTAAGTGTAAGTTCTCCTTAGGAATCGTGGGGATTCCTAAGTGTTTTGCTCCCTTGTGAGTCGTAAGGATCTTACGCCGGTGATTTCTCCTTACAGGGTCGAGATGACCTTGCAAGTGTCTTTTAACGAGATTACGCCATTTCGGGTTTTCACAAAACTCGCCGGTAGTCCTGCTGTTTTTACTCATGGAGCCCTTTCCGGTTTTCATCCGTGCACATCTTGCTTGTGGACGTACCTTTTTCTTTTACCACGTCAGCCTGGCGATGCCGTGGGTTTGTAGTAGTTTAAAGACGTTTCGGTTATAGGTCCGAAATTTTTCGGGCAACGTACGATTACGCAGCTAGATTTTCTCGCAAGTCTTCGCATCTTTTGTGTCGGAGGTGGATTCCTTGAAGAGAGGGCTGAGGGCGATTTCTTCGTCAGAGTCGCTTTCGAAGGTGATAACTTGCGATCCATTGGTGTCGGTTATGTGACAGTTGCCAGCGGCTCTTTTGCGCTCATCTGTCGTGCTTTTCTGTTCCTGACGAGCCTTGCGCTTTACTCGTTAAACGTGTTGTCGGTGGGCAACATATCCCTGTCACCAGTTTTTAAAGGCTATGCACTCCTCGGTAGGGTGTGCAATCCTCTGATGGTATAAGCAGAAATTAGGATGTATGTCTGCTTCATCAAGATGTATACCGCCAGGAGATTTTCCTCTGAAAGAGGGAAACTTCATTCCTATTGACAGGGCCCTAGCGAATCGTTTCCTTACTTTAAGCTTGCTTTTGCTGGTGATAGGGATGCTTTGATCTGGTGGTAATGTTTCAACCCTTTCGTCTAGTCGCCAGCGTTTGGCCTTTTCTAATATGGCCATCTAGCGCTCCCGATCAGTTTTGCTTTTCAGAAGAGCTTCGTTCAGGAATGCGTCAATCATTTCGTCTGATGGTCCTAGAAGTTCCGGCTCAGGATCTGCCCCCAATTTCTTTGTGTCAGGAGCTTCTTCACCGTTTATCAACGAGTGAGAGATCATATGGCAGCTTGCCACATAATTCTCAGGTTCATCCGATGAGTCTTCTCCATTGTCATCATCTCCGTCCTCAAGGACGTGGCTGAGAAATTCTTGGAGTGTGACTGGGGTCTGCGCCTTCTGATTATATTCTTCCAGCGCGTCAATATGTTTTTGCAGTTCCGTGCGCTTGTCATCAGGCTTCACGGGTTTTTGGTCTTCTTCTTCCTCTTCGAAGATTTTGACGGCTGGGTGCGAGCACTTTGACTATCACCACCAATTTTTGGAGTTGGGCGCGGTTTCAGCATTTCCTCAACGATCTCGGGTTCCAGTGTATTTTTCCACCTGATTGCCGGGCATGTTTGGAGATCCTTCAGCAATCTTTTCATTTTTTCTGAAAGAACAACTTACTATGGAGCTTCCCTTATGAATGAGCACGATGCCCCCAGCATGTCCACTTTTTTAGGGGCGTGAGGTTGTGGCGGGTTCACCTTCTAGTTTTCGGATAATGCGAACTTGCCTTGTTGGTATTGGTCCTCAATCCAGCCTTTGAAAACGAAGCAATCTTCGATTGGATGGCTTACTGCTTGGTGGTAAGGGCAGTAATTAGGATTGTTGACATCACCTGGCTGCAACGGACGTTTTGGGTCCGACAGATTGATGAGTCTGTTGCGTACTGCCAACTCGAACAGTCTTCTCGTTTTTATCTCGGGGAAACGAGTAAGGACGTCCCAGTCTCTCCTCGAGGGTTGGGCGTGGACGCACGTTGTTTTAGCGAACAACCGGCTTTAAGTTGTCCAGCTGTTGTTGAGTGTTGGCGACGAAGGTCGCTTTCTTTCGAGGTTCCATCTTTAAAGAAGAAGGTCTGTGACCCATCTGGTCCATTTGGGCCAGCTTATCAATCAAGGACTGGAAAGTGGTCGGCTTGAAAAATATCATGAATTGGGAGATGGTCGCTTGAGGGTCAAGAGTGCCCATGAACATGCCCACTGCTGGCGCTTCTTCGATGCGCTGCTCACATTTCGACCACAGATTTCGCCATCGTATTGCGTATTGAACCCATGTCTCGCCTGGCTTCACCCTGGCGTTAATTAGTACGGTAATCGGAGTACGCTCGCTAGCGCTTTCGAATCTTTGTATGAACAACGGCTCCATCTCTGCAAATATCTTGACAGAGTCGTTCCGGAGTTCAGAGTACCATTCGAACGCTGTCTCCGACAAGCTGCCGACGAAATGGCGAAGTAGCAGTTTATCGTCACTTCCAGTGTTGCCACATAGAGCCCTGAACTGGGCGACATGCTGGTGGGGATTGCCCGTCCCTTTATATATATGGAACTTAGGGATCGTATATCCCGGTGGGTACCTTATTTGGTCATACCAGCCCGGATAGGGTCGTCCAGCCTTAACAATCTGCCCGGCCGTTTCTCTCGCATGATGAGCTCGTATTTGCCGAGCGATGTAATCATCCAGAGCGGCCTTGGAGATGGTCTCCTCCTTGGCTGCTGAAAGAGCCGGAGAAGGGTTCGATGTTTCCCCTCTGTCGTCTTCAATGATAACCGGGGAGTCTTCAGCTGGAGGTTCCGGCTGTAACATCATCCCGGCTAAGTCTTGGAACAAAAGAGCCATTCGTTTTATATTTTCCGTCTGTTCTGCGGCCTCTTTTTCTTTCCTCTCGAGCATTCTTCGGAAGAATTCAGCATCAGTTTCTTGTTCCTGACGCTGTTATGAGGTCTCTGGATTTTCTTTCGGCCCAGTGAGTGCGGCCATTGCAGTCAGCATCTCTTGGAGCTTTTGCTGCTGTTGCTCCTGAGCCTTTGTTATCGATCGAGTAAGCGGTCGATGACCCGTAGAAGCACGGCTTTCCTCTTTTCCGGAAGCCATATAAACGGTATGTGTTACCATGCCCCCAGACTTGGAGCGTTTAGACTCAGCGTCTTTGTGGTTTGCCGCGGTCACATGGGCTTTCTTCGGCTTCCTTCTCTTGTGAGCGGTTGACGTTGAGGGAGCCGTTGCAGCGGGCACCCAGACGGATGGCATCTTCTGAGGTACCACAGAATGGCCCTTTTCTTGCCGAGCTTTAATCTTCTTTGGTCGGCGAGAGTAATCCTGGTCAATCACCGATTCCTGGACCTTTCGCCAGACTTTATAAACTTTGGAGGATAGCCGCTGAGGGGGCTGCTCCAGCTTCGCCTTTGGGGATTTCTCCATAGGTGGAGAAGATCTCTTTAGTACGGCAGTCGGAGAGTTTTTGCGGACCCTCCTTAGCGGTTCAAAGCTGTTCCCAGTTGGAACAGCAGCATCGATTTCCATTATGGGAGCTGGCGGAGTCAGTCCAGAAGGGGAGCTGCCCCCGGCCTTCCTTACTCGGCGCCAGTGGCGACGTCGAGCACGTCGTGTGGATGGGATTGTCTCAACTGTAGGGGTGACTTCACCATACCCCCTGTTTTGGCGAAGGGTTGTCGCCGACGCCAGCCTCTTGAAGACCGATGTCTTTTGAGAAGCAATATCTAATCTGTCAAAGACAGACCTCTGGTCAGGGGAAGCAGCTTTGAGGACTTCTCCTGGAGCAGGAGCCGGAATAGTCAGTCTTGTGAAGACCAACCCTTTGACAGGAGAAGCCGCCTTGACGACTTCATGAGCAGGAATTCTATCCGCTTAAGGATAACTCTTTCCGGTATCGCGGGCTTCTTCATGGGCCCAAATGAGCTTTGGCCCAGTCTGTCAAAGACTGAGGCGTTGGAGCAAGACGACCCGTTGAGAGGGGCCGCAGTAGAGGTAAGTCGATCAAAGACCGACTTCTTCAGGGCTTCCTGTAATAGCAGCAGGGCATTGAAGTTCATGGGTGGGATCATGGTCCCGAAGAATAGTCCAGTGGTCGCCTGAGTTATTTGTTCCACCAGCATCGTGAACAGTGAGGCCGCTTGGGGCCCGTAGGTTATACCTCCAGATGAGGCGGAACATGAGTTGCAGTTGCAGCTGGAGCAGTTAGAGGCCATTGATGTTCTGTTTTCTGCACGGGAGCAAAACCAAATCTTAGTACCTCAAACCCAAGGGCAACCATATCAAACCACGATTCGTTCGCGAACACGACACACGAAGCGTGGAGTGGAAAAAGGAAGAGGTCCCACCGGGCGTGCCAGAATCCGTTCCCCGCCGAAACACGGGGACGCTACCGCGCAAGTCCGTCATGCCTGAATTTTGAGGGCAGATGCTATTTGGTGCTATCCGTCCACCTCTCTGAAGATGCCAAGTTGATTTATGACACCATGTATCGAAGGTTTAAACGGATGCGGCCGATATAGCAGAATTCGTCAGATTCCCCCTCATTTAAGAGGTTTTTGATTGTAGGGACGCTCTTCCCTGCAAACGTAAGCCCCTGCAGTTAATTACGCTACCGCATCGCGGTAACCACTTTCTCCTTCTCCAGATGGTCACTTCGTGTCGTGGGTGTTTGTTTTGTTTTTGGTTGCCCGTAGATTGTATACGGAGACTAATTTATGTTGTCGCCCGTAGGGCGTGGATTAGTCCAAATCCGTATTTTCTTAGATTTGGATTTGTGGTTGGGTTTAAGGATACGTTAGTCCCATTTGAGACTAAGATTAACTTAAACGTTTGTTAAGGATACGTTAGTCTAATTTTAGACTAAGATCAACTTAACGTTTGTTAAGGATACGTTAGTCTAATTTTAGACTAAGATCAACTTAACGGGATCGTATAGATCCAACAAAAGAGCATTTGGACTCTATTGTTTAGTTTAGGGACATTGCGGTCGATTACCAGTTTAAAGACATGGCGGTCCATGGTTAAGGACATCATAGTCCATAGGCTTAAAGACCCCACAGTCCGAGGTTAAGGACATCATAGTCCATGGGTTTAAGGACCCCACAGTCCACAGTTTAAAGACGTCATAGTCTATAAAGTTTAAGGACATCATAGTCCATGAGTTTAAGGATCCCACAGTCTAAGGTTAAGGACATCATAGTCCATGGGCATAAGGACCCCACAGTCCAGTTTAAAGACGTCATAGTCTATGAAATGTATGGTTGTCGGGACCCGTCACCTCTCTGAAGACGTTGAAGTATTACAATGACAAATATCATAGGAGTAAAGAGATGTACCCTTAAACCAATTTTGGTTGAGAGATCTGTAGTCCAATTTGAGACTAAGATCAAAAGATTTGTGAGCATATGGGCTCAGTTAATCTGAATTAAGGACTTATGGCCAATCTTGGGCTAAGTCCAATCAAGTTAAAATGTTTAACATTTATTTTAGGCTGTTGAGCATTTGTTTGGGCATGACCCTTTTAATAATGCTGAGCATTGACTTGCATTCTGACAATGTTTTGTTTTTTATTGGAATGCTGAGCATTCATCATAGCTTTGGGCTTTATTAAAGAACAATTTATGTTCTATCAGTGCACACGTGAGAAACACGTGGCGCGCTTGGCACCAGTCAAAGAGCGCAGTGCGCTATGCCAAGTAGCGCATACGTGAGGGACACGTGTCGCACTTAGCGCTAAGCGCCAGATGATGGGCGCATTGCATCAGTTTATGAGCGCAAAGCGTAAGTTTATGAGCGCAAAGCGCTAGTTTATGAGCGCATTGAGCTATCAATTCAGTGGCGTACACGTGAGTGGCACGTGGTGCGCCTGGCGCTGAGCGCCAGCCCACGAGCGCAGTGCGTTATTTCAAGAGCGCAAAGCGCTAACTGTTAAGTGGTGCCTACGTGAAGGACACATGTTGCGCTTAGCGCTGAGCGCCAGTCAATGAGCGCAGTGCGCTATATTTGGAGCGCTGAGGCTCTTTTAAATTAAGAGCGCTATGACTCTTCTTTTATGCAACTTAGATCAGTTTGCGTCCTGAGAGTTAAAATTCTCTTTTTATAAGAGACTTTGTCTCAAAGTTTTAAGAGCAAAGTTCTTTATTTTATAGGAGATGTTTCAATCTCTTATTCTAGTGGAAGGCTTTGCCTTTATGGATCTTTGATCCTAAGAGAATTGGATTATTCTCCCCTTTTATAATGAGATGATCTCTGAAAGACAATTTGTCTTATAGATCTATGAGCTGTGAGAAGAATTATGTTCTTCTTCTTATGATGAGATCTTTTGATCTCTTTGTGAAAGACCTCGGTCTTATAGATCTATGATCTGTGAGAAAGAAGTAAATTCTTCATTTTTTTATTATGAGATGATTTCATCTTTCTGTTCATTATCAATCTTTTTACCTTGAAGAAAAATCTTCTTTCTCTGAGAGTTTGGCTCTTCTCTCTCAACTTTTTCAAAGTTTTATGGGGAGGTTCCTCTGTATGCTTCTCTTTTTGAGACTTGAAGTCTTGGGGCCTTTTTATAGGGCAAGCTGATCAGTTCAATCAGTTAAGGAGATCTTTTCTCCAATTGATTTCGGGAATTTCCCATCGTTGGATCTTTGATCCAAGGGCTTCTGATTTACAGAAGGCAATCTTCTTGTTTTTAACAAGATTGGGAAATCTTTCCATACAGAATTTATTCTGTACTTTTGGTGATTTTTAATCACCATTGGATCATTGATACAACGGTGCTCTGATTTACAGAGCATAATTTTGTTGTTTGGAAAGATTTTGAGGAATCTTTCCTTAACAGAATTTAATTCTGATTAATTAATGATTCATCATTATTATTGGATCTCTGATCTGACGGTGAGGAGCTATTAGTTCCAGCACTAGCGCACCCGTGCTTTGCACGTGGTGCGCTGCTTAGAGCGCAGCGCACCTAGCGCTAGCGCACCCGTGCTTTGCACGTGGTGCGTTGCGTTAGAGTCTTTAACTCTCAACGCTGGCGTTGCTATGAAGCGTTGCTTCACACTGAAGGTGTCTTTTCACCTTCCTTCTGAGTCAAACTTTCCCTTTCCCAGATCTTGGAAATAGTTCCATCATGTACAGCATTTTCTGTACCTAGACTTAAATGTTCTTCATTTATAACCTGAAGCTGTGCTTCTCTTCTCTCTTACTTTTTTTAGAAAATCATTCTTGTTGAAGAAGAGTTATGGCCTGTAACCGTCCCTATGCTCGCCGTCAGCCGTGGGAGGTGCGTATTAAGGACATCGTTTCTCGTTTCGCTGCGCGCATGGTGAATCCTACTTTAACGGATGACCAATGTAAAGCAGCGCTGCACGAGCTCTTGACTCGTGTAGGATCTCCTCTCCCCGTCGGCTCCATTTGGCTCCGGATGGTTTTCTTGTCTGTGATCAATGATATTCCCCCTCCTCCGGCGGAGATGACTCCGGCAATGCTTGACGCCGCGGAAGACAAGATCGAGTGCTTCCACGAGGCACTTTTGATCACCATAGCTCTGAGGGATCGCTCTGTCCGGCTGCTAAGCCAGATACAGGCTCAGCAGGTCGTCATGTCTGCCTTTACTGATGGGTGCGGTGCTGACCGATGGGTAGCTACTCTTCGTGAAGATCGCCGCTTTGTCATGGTGGAGAAGGCAGAGAGGGAGTTGGATAATTTTATCTATAGTTTTGTGAATCCCTGTACTTTCGATCCCGTGTTTGGTGATCTATTTCCTGTAGAATAAAATGTTCAATTAAATGATTTGTTTTTGTCGTTGAACACCTGTTCTTCCTCTGATGTGTGCATGTACGAAATTTAAGCCGGCATAAACATGAACTAATAGTTCTTGGCCGAAGATTTTGGCGGGAACAAATGCCCCCCACTACTTTGCCCACGTAAGTATATACGTGGGTGAAGTAGTGCAGAGTAATTCATAACGTATGACCAGTTTCGAGTTGGTATATATAGATTTCAGAATCTTGATCTGAGAAGATAACGAGCGGACATAAGCGTCGTCATTTATCATTGACTCAAATCTCGACTCTTAAGGGATATAGTTCCAAACCCTCAGCTCCATGAGCCGCACCCTTCTATTTCTTTATGTCTTACTCTGGCGTGAAGTAGTTTATATGTTCATGAGTAACTTCTCCATTTCAGTGGTATGTAGCTTTGGCAAGTGTGGCCCATAGATGGTAGATAACAGTTCATCTTGAACTCTTTATAAGGTAGCGATGGCTTAGGAAACAGGTTTAGATCTGCCGCCTAAGACTTTCCAACTTTATGAGCCGTGAGGGTCTCATAAAGACTTTTCTCCCTATGAGTCGTGAGGATCTCGTAGGCGTATTTTCTCCTTAGGAATTGTAAGGATTCCTAAGTGTGTTTTTCTCTTGAGAGTTGTAAGGATATCCCAAGAGAATTTTCCCGTTCACAAGTCGAGAGGACTCGTAAGTGGTTGTTTCCCTCCTTATCGAGATTCGACTTTGGAGAGTGTGGCCCGTGAATAGTATGCAATAGTCCATCTTGGACCGACTTGCAGGGCCCCGGTGCTTAGGAAACAGGTCCTTATCCCCATTGCCTAAGGCTTTTCCCTATGAGTCGAGATGAATCGAGAAGTTCTCGCAAGAATGTCCTAACGTCACAGTTAACCTCTGCTCTTTACGACAAAAGTCCGTTAGGGTCTGTGGTACTAGGGTTTTGTCCGTCGTACCGTCGCGTTGGCTGATGTATTCCTCGATAGGCAATCTTGCTGTTCGAGTAACCTTGCGACTGTTGTATCTCTGATCCCTTCGAGGCTGGACAAGATGTCTTCAAGCAATCTTCTTAGGCAGTTTGACCGTCGGAAGAGCAAGCGTTAGGAATTTTGCCATGCCGCTTTTTACTTGAGGTTAGGCTCAGTTTGGGGAGCCCCGATGAGTCATAACCACTCCGCGCTGGTGTGGGATGATCACCGATAGTCTTTCAGGTTTTATATGAGTTGCCGTCAAGACCCTGAAGTTAGGAATTTGGCCTTTGCTTTATTTGCTGGCATTACGTCTGCTGTATCGAGATGAATGTCGTGGCTGTCTCTAGGTTGTTGGTGAATCGTCGAGGTTTGGAACTAGGGATTTTGCCGTGGCTCCGTTGTTTGATTGTCGTGTCTGAATCCTTCTGGAGGAAGAACGCTGTGGTGACATCTTGTCTGTTGTATCGAGACGAACGTCGAGGCGGTGACCACTCCGCGCTGGTGTAGGATGATCTCCGATAGTCTTTCAGGTTTTATATGAGTTGCCGGCAAGACCCTGAAGCTAGGAATATGGCCTTTGCTTCGTTTGTTTGTATTGCGTCTGCTATATCGAGACGAATGTCGCGGTGGTGATCACTCCGCGCTGGTGTGGGATGATCTCCGACAGTCTTTCAGGTTTTATATGAGTTGCCGTCAAGACCTTGAAGCTAGGAATTTGGCCTTCGCTTCATTTGCTTTGGCGTGTCCGAATCCTGTTGGAGGAAGGACGCTGTGACATCTCATCTGTTGTATCAAGACGACTGTCGAGGTGGTGACCACTCCGCACTGGTGTGGGATGATCTCTGATAGTCTTTCAGGTTTTATATGAGTTGCCGTCAAGACCTTGAAGCTAGGAATATTGCCTTTGCTTTGTTGTTTTGGCGCGTCCGAATCCTGTTAGAGGAAGAACACTGGGGTGACATCTCGTCTGCTGTATCGAGACGAACGTCGAGGTGGTGACCACTCCGCGCTGGTGTGGGATGATCTCCGATTGTCTTTCAGGTTTTATATGAGTTTCCGTCAAGACCTTGAAGCTAGGAATATTGCCTTTGCTTCGTTGTTTTGGCGCATCCAAATCCTGTTAGAGGAAGAACGCTGGGGTAACATCGCGTTTACTGTAACGAGACGAACGTCGAGGTGTTCTCTAGGTTGTTGGTGAACCGTCGGGTCCTGGAACTAGGGACTTTGCCATGGCTCTGTTGTTTTGTGTCGCGTCTGCATCCTGCTGGGGGAAGAACGCTGGGGTGGTGTCACGTCTACTGTATCGAGATGAACGTCGAGGTGGTCTCTATGTTGTTTTTGAACCGTCAAGACTTGGAACTGGGGATTTTCCCGTGGCTCCGCTTTGTTTTGACCTTGGGGTCGCTTGTTGATGTCGCATCTGCATCCTGCTGGACTGCGAAGGAATGCCGTTGTTGACATTGCGTCTGGTGTAACGAGACGAATGCTGAGGTGGAGCTGGGACTTTGCCATCACTTCGCTTTGTTTCGACTGTGAGGTCTTTCGTTGACGTTGCATCTGCATCCTGCTGGACTGCGAAGGAACATCGTTGTTGACATTGCATCTGGTGTAACGAGACGAATGCTGAGGTGGTGTTAGGATTTTGCCGTCACTCCGTTTTGTTGACGTTGCGTCTGCTGTAACGAGACGAATGTTGAGGTGGAGCTGGGGTTTTGCCATCACTCCGCTTTGCTGACGTTGCGTCTGCTGTAACGAGACGAATGTTGAGGCGGTCTCTAGGTTGTCTGTGAACCGTCGAGACTTGGCTCTCTTTCGGATGGAGCCTGGAGGGAAGGTATGGTTCCCTTTTTGTTTGTGCCCCTGGATTGTATACAGGGATCGATGTGTTCTTACATGTAGGGCAAAAAGTTTCATTATATATATATATATATATTTCTGCTATGCTCTATCATTTCAGCTTTTATATCGTGAAAGTCGCGATTGCCCAATTATTTCGGCTATTTTTCGCGATGCCCAATCATTTCGGCTATTTGTTTTATTTACTCGCTGCTTTTTATTGCGAGTTGCCCAATAATTTCGGCTATTTTGTATGCATATATTTCTTTACTTGCTGATTTTGTTGCAAGTTGCCCCATCATTTCGGCTATTTCATATGCATTTTTGGCTCGCTAATTTTCTATCGCGAGTGTGGAACTTGGAATCTGGTGCCAATCTTAGCATCAGCATCGCTGCGACTGGAATATTTCCTGGAGCGAATCATCATTTGCCGTTGTCGATGTCGAACAAAGGTGTCTTAGCGAACAGGGTTAGAGTCATGTTGACTAAGGCTTTTAACTTCATTAACAGAGCTTTGCTCTTTTCAGATCATAGATCTAAAGAAATTGTTAGGGTTTTCTCAACCGAGCTTTACTCTTCCTGAATCATAGATCTAAAGAGATCTTTCTTAGGGTTTCTTAACCTATTAACAGAGCTTTGTTCTTTTCAAATCATATAGATTTGTTAATCTTTCATGAAGAACTCTTAGAGTTTGTTCATAGATCTTGAAGATCTCGGAATTTTTAATTTATTAAAAGCTTTTCTTTTAGGGTTTCTGATGGGTTACTCTATCATCTTCTCAGAGCATAGCTCTTCAGAATTCTTGGGGAATTTTTATTCCCCTCATAATGACAGACTTGATTTCTGTCGCAGAGTGCTGCTTTCGAGGGAGTTTTACTCCTTTTCCCGAGGGGCCTCTCATTAAAAGAGAATCTTTTTAGGATTTCCTTTATTATTTGCACAAACTTGAATTTATGAATTCATTGGGTGTCTTAATCAGAACTTGTTTTCTTCATGCAGATATCAAGAGTTGTTTAAATCCCTGTGTCTGTTTCAATAAGAATTTTCTTGATCAGTCCGTCCACTAAACTCTCACTGATTTTCATTTTCAGGTGCTATGGCCGCTCATCTGTACTGTCTTAATGAAATCATTTCTTATGAGGACATTCGCGCACAAGGCCGTTGTCAAAACCAGGAGTTTACAAACGCCCAATGTGCTGAAATTATGAATCATTTCAATGCACACAACGATTGACTACTTCCTCGTCGCTCCGCTCTCTTGAAGATTACAGTGAGAGCAATTTGGGGAGCACTTCCTGGATTTTATGAAGCCATGCCTCTTAATGCACTGAATGACGCTGAAGATAATGTGCACTCAGTGTATCTGACGGGCCTGATCTCGAAGAAGCGGCAAAATAATCTCATTGATATCTTGCTTCAAACATTCCAACAGACGATGATAATCGCTGCTTATCAGAGTGTGGAGGATATCAGCGAAGATCCTGACGCTTGTGATCGTGAGAGGATGCACACAAGAATGGTCAGAAAGGCCAGAAACACTTTAGACGGCCTCACTTTTAAATTTCTTAATCTGTGTCCCGGATTCAATGTTTTGCCATTATAAACATTTAATGATGCTTTTGTTTACTATTTTCATCAATGTAAGAACTTTCTGAGGTATGCATAACAAATTTTTCCTTTCCATGCGTTTATTTTATCCTTTTCGCACATACATGAGTGGGTACGCGTCAGACGCTCAATTGGATGTAAATCAAATATTCTCGTTATTGCCTTGCATAATATGTGATTGACGTCCGTGAGTTATGCCTTTTTGTTTTGACTTGGCGCAAAGCAGTTTACGTACTCTTGAACAACACCTCAATTTCGACAACATGTAATTTTGGCAAGTGTGGCTTGTAGATAGTAGATAGCAGTCCATCTTAAGATCTTTGCAGAGTAGCGATGGCTTAGGAAACAGGTTTAGGTCTGCTGCCTAAGAGTTTTCAACTTTATGAGCCGTGAGGGTCTCATAAAGATTTTTCTCCCTACGAGTCGAGAGGATCCCGTAAGTGTATTTTCTCCTTAGGAATCGTGAGGATTCCTAAGTGTGCTTTCTCTTGAGAGTTGTAAGGATCTCGAAAGAGAATTTTCTCCTTTACAAGTCGAGAGGACTCATAAGTGGTTGATGAGTTGACTGGTTCCCGAATCGAAGCATTGCTTTACGATAAGGAGATCAGGGGTTGACATGTATCCGAGTCGAAGCATTGCTTGACGACAGGGAGGTCAAGGGTTGACATGTATCCGAGTCGAAGCGTTGCTTTACGACAGGGAGGTCAGAGGTTGACATGTATCCGTGTCGAAGCGTTGCTTGACAACAGGGAGGTCAGAGGTTGACATGTATCCGTGTCGAAGCGTTGCTTTACGACAGCGAGGTCAAGAGTTGACATGTATCCGAGTCGAAGCGTTGCTTTACGACAGGGAGGTCAAGGGTTGACATGTATCCGTGTCGAAGCATTGCTTGATGACATGGAGGTCAGGAGTTGACATGTATCCGTGTCGAAGCGTTACTTTACGACAGGGAGGTCAGGAGTTGACATGTATCCGTTTCGAAGCGTTGCTTGACAACATGGAGGTCAGGAGTTGACATGGAGGTCAGGAGTTGACATGTATCCGTGTCGAAGCGTTGCTTGACGACATGGAGGTCAGGAGTTGATATGTATCTATGTCGAAGCGTTGCGTGACATATGGAGGACAGGAGTTGACATGTATCCGTGTCGAAGCATTGCTTGACGACATGGAGGTTAGAATTTGACATGTATCCGTGTCGAAATGTTGCTTGACAACATGGAGGTCAGGAGTTGACATGTATCCGTGTCAAAGCGTTGCTTGACGACATGGAGGTCATGAGTTGACATGTATCCGTGTCAAAGCGTTGATTGACGACAAGGAGGTCAGGAGTTGACATGTATCCGAGTCGAAGCATTGCTTGACGACAGGGAGGTCAGGAGTTGACATGTATCCGTTTCGAAGCGTTGCTTGACAACAGGGAGGTCAGGAGTTGACATCGGGTTGACTCTACGTTATTTGTGAACCGTAGAGTCCTAGCACTGGGGACTTTGTCGTGGCTCCGCATAGTGGTGTCGCGTCCGTGCCCTACTGACATGAGGAGGAACGTCATTGTTGGTCTTCTGGGATGCAGATATTGCCGCTGAGACCTGACTCTCCCTTTGATAGACTTTGTTGGGACACGTGGTTCCCTTTTCGTTTATGACCATGGATTGTATACATGGGCCAGTATGGACTTACCTGCAGGGAAAAAAGTTTCATTTCATTTTTTTATTTCTTTCCGCGATGCTTATCATTTCAGTTTTTTATATCGCGAAAGTCACGATTGCCCAATCATTTCGGCTATTTTTCGTGGTGCCCAATCATTTCGGCTATTTTCCCCCCTTTTTAATCGCTGTTTTTTATTGCGAGTTGCCCAATCATTTCGGCTATTTTTGTATGCATATATTTTACTCGCTGATTTTTATTATGAGTTACCCAAACATTTCGGCTATTTCATATGCATTTTTTTTCCCGAGTATTGAACTCATGGTCTGATACCAATCTTGCATCAGTATCGCTGCGACTGGAATGTTGCCAGAACCGAATCATCATTTGCCATGAAGGGACTTGGAATTTGATACCAATTTAGGCATCAATATCGCTACAACTGGGATATTGCCAGGAGCGAATCATCATCTGCCTTTGTCGGTTCGAACAAAGGTGGCTTAGCAAACATGGTTAAGATCCTTTCGACTAAGGCTTTTGACTTCATAAGCCGTAAGGGTCTCAAAAAGATGTTTCTCCCTACGAGTCGTGAGGATCTCGTAGATGTTTTTTCTCCTTAGGAATCGTGAGGATTCCTATGTGTATGTTCTCTTGTAAGTCGTAAGGATCTTGCAAGAGTGTTTTCTCCTTGTAAATCGAGAGGACCTACAAGTGTTTGTTCATCAAATGAGGGCATTCCTCGTCGCTGGTGGGACTCGGCAAGGAAATGATTATTTGTGCCTGTGAATTGTATACAAGGGTCAGTATTGAACTGCTTGCAGGGAAATCTGGGAAAGGTGATAGTTTAAGAACATGTTTAGATCCCTGTAGCTTAAGGCTTTTGAAACTTATGAGCTGTGAGGGTCTCATAAGAGGGTTCTCCTTACGAGTCATGAGCATCTCGTAAGTGTAATTTCTCCTAAGGAATCGTGGGGATCTCTAAGTGTGTTGCTCCTTTGTGAGTCGTAAGGATCTCACGCAGGTAGTTTTCTCCTTACAAGGTCGAGAGGACCTTGCAAGTGTCTTTTAACGAGATAATGCCCTTTCGGGTTTTCACAAACTCGCCGGTAGCCCTGCTGTTTTTACTCATGGAGCCCTTCCGGATTTTCATCCGTGCCCATTTTGCTTGTAGACGTACCCTTTTTTTTATGAGTCTGCGCCTTTTTGGGTTTTCACAAACTCGCCGGTAGCCCTGCTGTTTTTACTCACAGAGCCCTTTCGGGTTTTCATCCGTGCCCATTTTGCTTGTGGACGTACCGTTTTTTCTTTTTCTTTTTTTTTACGAGTCAGCCCAAGGATGCTGCGGGTTTGTAGTAGTTTAAAGACGTTTCGGTTTGTAGTTAGTTTTAGGACATTTCGGTCCATAGCTGGTTTTAGGACATTACGGTCCATTGTTAGTTTTAAAACATCTCAGTCTGCTATTAGTTTAGAGACGTTTCGGTCCACTATTAGTTTAGGAACGTTTCGGTCCACCGCATGTTTTCGAGGCGAGATTTCGCTGGATACAACTTATAGAGTTTGGGCTTGGGAAGATAGCGAGCGGACATAGGCGTCGTCATCTATCGTTGACCTAGGCCATGACTCGTCAGGCGTAGTATTTTTTCAAGAACCGGCCATTTATTGGCCTGAAGTGTCTTTCGCCATGCATATCCATGAGCAAGTAAGCCCCACCTTGGTAGACATTGTCTATGATGTACGGGCCATCATACTTTGGCTCGAATTTCCCCCATTTGCCACGATTGGGGATCATAGGTCTCTTGACCACTAGCACGAGTTCGCCTTGGCGGAATGTTCTCGGCCTAGTCAATCTTTCGTATGAGCGCGTCATCTTTGCTTTGTAAGCTTCTAGGCTTTGTTGTGCCATGAGATGAGTTTCATCGAGGGCATCGAGCTCCTCAAGCCGGAGATGAGCATTCTCTTCGTCTGTCAGCTCATAGTGAACCGCCACTCGTAGGGAGGGTAGCTCTATCTCCAATGGGAGTACTGCTTCAGTGCCGAATACCAATGCATACGGCGTTGTATGCGTGGCCGTTTTGAACGTGGTTCGATACGCCCAGAGAGCTTCATGCAGTCTCTCGTGCCAGTCCTTCTTATTTTGGGACACTGTCTTCTTTATGATCTTCGTCAAGGTCTTGTTGAAAGCCTCAGCTAGACCATTAGCTCGGGGATTATAGACCGAAGAGTATATCCAGTCTATATTATGCTGCTGTGCAAAGCGGCTGATTTTGTAACTTCTGTAGGCTGGCCCGTTATCGGAGATAATCCGTCACGGAGTGCCGAACCGATAGATGACATGTGTCTTGAAGAAATGGAGGATATTCTCTGTCTTCAATTCTGTTAGCGGTACTGCTTCTGCCCACTTACAGAAGTAATCGGTTGTTGCCAATATGAACCGATGTCCTCTGGACGATGCTGGTTCTAAGGGCCCAATTATGTCGGTTCCCCACATTTCGAACGGCCAGCTAGCCACTGTTGGGTGTAGCGGGTTTGGATGCTGGTGGATGAAGTCCCTATGAATCTGGCACTAATGGCATTGCTTCGCGTATTCATGGCAGTCCTGAATCATCGTGGGCCAATAGTAGCCCATTCTTTTGATCTTCAGCCTCATCTTTGGCCCGCTTGATGAGAACCGCAGAGTTCGTCATGAGTTTCTTGGACGACTCTTCTTGCTTCTTCCGGTCCCAGGCATCTTAGCCACAGGGAGTCGAACGATCTCTTATACAAAGTATCATTGACGAAGGCGAAAGACGGAGCTCGTTTCATGAGCTGATGTCTCGAGGATGCATCTTCAGGTGTTCGACGGGATTTGAAGTAGTCTATAAAGACTTCTCTCCAATCCTTGGCCTTTTCCTGGTCCTCTATTTGTAAGGTTGTTTGCTTGGTCGCTTCCTTTTCTTCAGATGACTTCGGAGATATTTCCACTGGTGAAAGAACCCGACGGATTTGCACAACGATCCTTACGTCATCGAGATTTTCGTCAGCCAGTTTTTTAGCGAGTTTGGCTAACGCATCCGCTTTGCTATTTTCCGTACGCGGTATGCTTTCCAGAACGTAGGAAGGAATTTGAGTCAGCAATTGTTGTACTTTCTCGCCGTACTTCACCAACTCTGATTTGCACGTTTGATAGTCGCCGTTTACTTGACTAACGACCAACTAGGAGTCTCCGTATATTAGGAGGTTTTCTATTCCCATGTCGACAGCGATATCAAGACCTACTATCAAAGCTTCATACTCGGCTTCATTGTTTGTCCTCGGCTCTGTTAAGAAAAAGGCAAAGCACATTGTCTCTCATTGTGGAGTCACGAAGATAAGCACTGTTCAATTTTTGAAATTTGAAATGAAGCGGAGCTTCATAAAAGCACTAGCGCCAGGAGCGCCAGCGCTAAGAGTCAAAGACTCTGAGGCAGCGCTCACGTGCAGAGCACAAGAGCGCTCGCGCCAGGAGCGCCAGCGCTAAGAGTCAAAGACTCTGAGGCAGCGCTCACATGCAAAGCACGAGAGGGCTAGCGCTAAATACGCCAGCGCCAAGAGTCAGAGACTCTAATGCAGCACTCACATGCAAAGCACGAGAACGCTAGCACTAAGTGCACCAGCGCCAAGAGTCAAAGACTCTGAGGCAGCGCTCACGTGCAAAGCACGAGAGCGCTGCGCCAGGAGCGCCAGCGCTAAAAGTCAAAGACTCTGAGGCAGCGTTCACGTGCAAAGCACGAGAGCGCTCGCGCTAAATGCGCCAGCGCTAAGATTCAGAGACTCTAATGCAGTGCTCACATGCAAAGCACGAGAGCGCTAGCGCTAAGTGCGCCAGCGCCAAGAGTCAAAGACTCTGATGCAGCGATTACGTGTAAAGCACGAGAGCGCTAGCGCTAAGTGCGCCAGCGCCAAGAGTCAAAGACTCTGATGCAGCGCTCACATGCAAAGCATGAGAGCGCTAGCGCTAGAACTAAACGTTCTCTACCCTTGGATCAAAGATCTAACGAAAATGATTAAAAAATTATCAAATTACCAGAATAAAATTCTGTTGAGAAAATACTCCTCAAATCTTTCCAAACAAGAAAGATTGTGCTCTGTAAACCAGAGCACCGTTGGATCAAAGATCCAATGGTGATTAAAAAATCACCAAGATACAGAACAATCTCTGTATGGGAAAATAATTTCCTAATCTTGTTAAGTAACAAGAAAGATGTGTTTTGTAAAACAGAAGCCCTAGAATCAAAGATCCAACGGTGGGAAACATCCCCAAATCAATTAAAGAAAAGATCTCCTTAACTGATTCAACAAATCAGCCTCCACTATATAAAGGCCCCAAGATTTCAAGTCTTACACAAGAGAACCCCCCCATAAACTTCAAAAAGAAAAAGAGAAGAGCAAGCTCTGAAAAGAAGAATTTCTTCAAGGTAAATAAAACAGAGAGATCAAAGCATCTCATAAAAAAAGAAGAAGTTAGTTCTTTTCTAGATCATAGATCTACAAAGAAAGAAGTCTTTCATAAGAGTAAAAGAGATTGGAGCATCTCATCATAAAAAAAGGAGGGAGAAGAACTTAGTTCTCTTTAGATCACATATCTATAAGACAAAGACAAAGTTTTTCACAAAAACAGAAAAGATCATAACTTCTCCTATTAAAATAAGAACTTAGTTCTTAGATCCACAAGACAAAGTCTCTTATAAACGAGAGCTTAATTCTCAGAGCACAGAATTGATCAAGAGCGCTTTGCACTCATTGGCTAGCGCTCAGCTCCAAGCGTGCCACGTGCTCCTCACATGTGCGCTATTTAATAAAGAGCGCCCTGCACTCCAAGTCTGGCGCTCAGCGCCAAGCACGCCACGTGCTCTTCACGTGTGCGCTATTTCATAAGAAGCGCCTTAGTACTCCAAGTCTGGCGCTCAGCGCCAAGCATGCCACGTGCTCCTCACGTGTGCGCTATTTCATAAGAAGCGCCTTAGCAGTACAAGTCTGGCGCTCAGCGCCAAGCGCGCCACGTGCTCTTCACGTGTGCGTTATTTCATAAGAAGCGCCTTAGCGCTTCAGGTCTGGCGCTCAGCGCCAAGCGCGCCACGTGCTCCTCACGTGTGCGCTATTTCATAAGAAGCGCCTCAGCGCTCCAAGTCTGGCGCTCAACGCCAAGTGCTCTATACATAAAAGCTCTGTACATAAAGTGCTCTGCGCTACAAAGAGTGTTCATCACTCAATAAAAGACAAAAGAAAAAGGGGTGTCAGAACCCAAAATTAATGCTTTGCATTATTGAACAAAAAGGGCCTGAGCCCAAACAAATGTTAACATTTTGTTAAAAAATGAATGGACCGAGTCTAAATAAGTGTTCAAACACTTTAACTGAATGGACTGAGCCCAAGTAGGCCATAAATCCCTCAATTCAGATTAACTGAGCCCATGTGCTTCCAATATTTTTAATTGGTCTTAGTCCCAAACCTGACTATAGATCCCCCAACCAACATTGGTTCAAGGGTATATCTCTTCACATCTTTGATATGTGTCGTTGTAGTTCTTCAACGTTTTCAGAGAGGTGGCGGGTCTCGACAACCAGACACTTTATAGACCGCAACATCCCTAAACTAAAATCTATGGACTATGATGTCCTTAAACTTATGGACCGCAACGTCCCTAAACTAAACCCCCACAGACTATGACGTCTTTAAACTCGATGGATTATGATGTCCTTAAACTCCATGGACTATGATGTCCTTAAACTTATGCACCGCAACGTCCCTAAACTAAAACGATAGAGTCCAAATATTCTTTCGTTGGATCTAAATGATCTCATAATCCTGTTGAGTAGATCTTAGTCTAAAATTAGACTAACATATCCTCAAAAAACGTTTAAGTTGATCTTAATCTCAATGAGATTAACGATCCTTAAACCCAAATCAAACCCAAATCTAAGAAAATACGGATTTGGACTAATCCACGCCCTACGGGCGACAACATACATTAGTCTCTGTATACAATCCACGGGCAACAGAAAACAAAACAAACACACACGATATGAAGTGACTGTCTGGAGAAGTAGAAAGTGGTTACCGCTATGCGGTAGTGTAATTAACTGTAGGGGCTTGCGCCAGCAGGGAAGAGCGTCCCCGCAATCAAAAACCCCTCATAAACGAGGGGGAATCTGACGAAGTCTGCTACAACGGCCGCATCCGTCTAAACCTCTGATACACGGTGCCATAAATCAACTTGGCATCTTCGGAGAAGTGGACGGATAAAACCAAATAGCATCTGCCCCCAAATTCAGGCAAGACGACCTACGCGGTTCTGTCTCCCGTATTCGGTGGAGAACAGTCGGGTGAGCAGTGGGGGAGTTGTTAATTGTGCCTTGAGTTGCGCGAAAGCATTTTGACATTCCTCCGACCATTCGAACTTTGGGATCTTTCTCAAGGCTTTGAAGAACGGGAGGCACTTTTATCCGTATTTTGGCATGAAGCGACTCAGAGCAGCTACTCCCCCTGTGAGCCGTATGATCTCAACGTTACTATTTGGTGTGGCCATGTTGAGAATGGCGCTGGTCTTTTCTGGGTTCGCTTCGATTCCTCGGTGGGTACCCATGAATCCGAAGAATTTGCCGCTAGTGACTTCGAACGCGCACTTAGCTGGGTTCAACTTCATTTTTTACTAGCGGAGGACGTCGAATGTTTCGCCAAGATTTTTGGTGTGCTCGTCCGATGAGGTTGACTTTACGAGCATATCGTCGACGTATACCTCCATGTTCCTTCCGATCTGCGGTTTGAACATTTTGTTAACTAGGCACTGATATGTAGCCCCAGCATTCTTGAGACCGAAGGGCATCACTTTATAGCAGTACACCCCCCGGTCCGTGGTGAACGCGGTAAGTTCTACATCTGTCGGGTTCATCTGGATCTGATTGTAGACGGAGAAAGCGTCCATGAAGCTTAGCAATTCATGGCCGGCCGAGCTGTCTACTAGCTGGTCTATCTAAAGGAGGGGATAGTTATCATTCGGGCATGCTTTGTTCAGATCTGTGAATTCAATGAAGATTTTCCATTTCCCGTTTGCCTTTTTGACCATGACCACATTCGCTAGCCAATCCGAGTAATCAATATTTCTAATGAAGTTGGCTGCGAGCAATCTATCGACCTCGTCCTCAATCGCCTTTTGCTTAATTGGCGCGAAACTTCGCTTCTTTTGTCGGACGGGTCGGGCCTTTGGGTCGACCCCGAGCTTGTGTGAGATTACTTTAGGGTCGATCCCGGGCATGTCCGCCGGTGCCCAAGAGAACACATCCGAGTTCCCTCGGAGAAAGCGGATCAAGTCCTCATGACGGTCTCCCGTCAAAAGAGATCCGATCTGAACTGTGCGTCCATCGACCCCCTCGACGATGGGAACTTCAGTCAGCGCTTCTACCGGGCCTCCTCGGATTTCGTTATGGTCGTCGCGCATGTCCAAAGACCCCTGGAAATCGTCTGTGTCTTCAAAGTCATCGCTATGCTTTTCGGCGGAGGACATCGAGGTGAAGCAAATCTTGGCGATCTGCTGGTTCCTGTAGGTCCGACCTATCCTCCCTTGGTCTAATGGAAATTTGATCATGAGGTGATAGGTCGAGATTTGGGCTCGGAGGGCGTTCAATGTCGGGCGGCCCAGGAGGATGTTGTTGGATGAGGAGACCCCAACGACGATGAACTTTACATGTATGGTCCTCGTACGGCCTGCTTTTCCAATGTTGAGGAGGAGGGTGACCACTCCCTCAGCCGGGATAGAGTGGTTGGTAAACCATAAGAGGACATGGGAGGTGGGCCTTAGGTTGGACGGTCTAAGGCCCATACGTTGGAAGCAATCGTAGAAAAGGATGTCAGTCGAGCTCCGGGAATCGACCAATATCCTATGTACCTCGTAACGGTGGACCCAGGCAGTTATGACGAGAGGGTCGTTATGAAGCAAGGATATAGCATGGAGGTCTTCATCGGTGAAGATGATGGGCTCGGCCGTCCTGCACTTCTTCTAGGGTGGGTCGCTAGTACCCTCGACGGGTAGTAGGCGGTGATTTTTGCCGGCACCCCAGGCAGATTCCGAGATAACAACCATAATTTGCCTGATCGTTAATTCCCCGGGAGGGGGCTGGTTCTCCTGTTCCCGATCCACTTGTCGCTTATCCCGCAGGTGCTATGAAAGGTGGCCAGAGCGGATCAACTCCTCGATGCAGTCACGGAGTTATTTGTAGTTTTCGGTCGGATGACCCTGCGACCTATGGAAGGCGCAATATGGGCCCCGGATATGCTTAGCCGCTTTATGGGTAACTGGCGGGAGCTTGAAGAATCTCTCACCCTTCGCCTCCTCCAACAGCTCAGTCTGGGAGATGTTAAGAGGAGTGCACTCCTAGAACTTCGGGGGGTATGGCTTTGGTCGGTCGACCCTCTTCTTCTCTTTTCTGCCCCTCTTCTTTTGGTCGGCTTAGTCGTCCCGGGGTAGGTTTCACCTCCGACTCGAGTTGGATCTCTCATTCGGTCCAACCTTTTACCTCGGCCATGGTCTTAGGTTGCGCTAATGCAAAAGAGTGGAGCCACTCTTTGTGCCTAAGACCCGACCTTAGTGCGGTGATGACAGTTTCATCCCGGTGCTCGGGGACCTCGAGGAGAGCGTTGTAGAAGCGAGTGACGTATCCCTTAAAGGATTCCTTGTCCCCGCTCTTTATGGTGAAGAGCTAATCGACAATCCTCTTCTGTCGTCTGTTTCCGACGAAGTGACCGAGAAACTGGATGGCCAGCTCATCAAAGGTAGAGATGGAGCATGGCGTGAATTCTCGGAACCAGTCCCGTCTAGCCCGGATGAGGGTGGCGGGAAATGCTCGGCATTGGATAGCGTCGGAGTTATCCTGGAATCTCATGCCCACCGTAAATGCATTTAGATGGTCCTTTGGGTCGGAGTTCCCGTCGAAGAGGGCCACCTTGGGCAGTTTGTTCGTGGAGCAGTTCCTCCTAAATAGTTTTGTCAGCGAATCGGCGGAGTATCAGGCCCCTCCGCCGAACGCCTAGCCATCCCGGCGTTGCTGGGTTCTTTAGCACCCTCACTTTGTTTTCAAGGGCATCAAATATGTAATTTTAAAAATTCTAGTGAGCTAAGTAACCCAAACCAAGGATCTAACTAGAGGATTAGGAGTAAGCTAGCATGTAATCAAACATTACACTAAGTGAATAAGGAATACAACTTTTGTAGATCGGCCCTTTACTTCTAAAGCTCCGTGTAGTATTCCCTTCGCTCCAAGTAGTGATCTCCCGGACTCTAGTAAGGGTTCACAAGGCGAAAGGAACAAGCTTGCTTGAAGTCTTCGAGGCCGAAGATGATCTACGTCGAGAAATCTCCAACTCAAGCTACCTCTTCACTAATTGGGAATTAGTGAAGCAAACAAGCTAAACTAAATGGCTGATCTAGTGTAAGTTGATGAAGTAGGATTTTTGCTCACTTTAGAATTGTTTTTCTCACTAATTTTCTTCACCTCTTGAAAACCTTGAGAGCTTTCTTGAGATGAAGTGTAGAATGAATCAGAGCATCTTAGCAACCATGGGTGAGATGATATCATATATTCTCTCATATAGAGACTTAACCATGGCTAAAGATCATGGTTGGGTTAATAAATATCTAATGTAAAACAAAATTAGTGGACTAAGTCAATAGTTTCTACAAGCTTCCACTAAGCATCAACCATGACTAATTTCCACCTAATTTTGTATTTACCTTAAATAAATAAAACCCTAATTATCTAAAGTATGGTATGAGTCTCATACACCCATGTACAATGTATCATCAAGCATGAAACAAATAAACAATACATTAATATATATCACATATATATTAAATGTATAAGTGAGATAAATAAATGCTTAAGTGAGCTAATATTAGTTAATGTAAAATTAATATATCAAATATATAATCATACATTAAATTATTAAATCAACACTTGATTTAATAATCCGGCTATATCACATATAACCGACTAATATCTGATATCGCGAGATTAGAATACAGTATCACATACGCGCATTAATCTCGGTCCTGCACATATCACATATGTGCTCCTAGTTCGTTTCGCCTGAGCTAGGAAACCTCTGTGTAAGACTCTAAAGACTCGTCAATACGCTGGCAGTAGGTGATGATCATATCAGTCACCCATAAGCCGTCAACGGTACTAACTGGACGTAACGGCTACCCGGGTATTGAGCGATCAGAAGATCAACAAGCAAGCCTGCTCATACTCCTGTGAATCCAATAAGTAAAACTACCATACAGTCCGATCTCTTCGTCTGATATGTCGCATATCCAGCCTAGGAGTGGTAAACGTCAGACCCCAATAGCTTGATAAGTCATGCCGATGTGAGGATCATAACGGTTCGAGAAACCACTGATAACACTTACCAGTAAATCTCAGAAACCCTGGCCAGGGATTTCATGTTATCGCCAATCGAGCACAGCGCAAAATCAACCCCCAATACCGGGAGAGACGAAATCCCCTCCTATCGCTCATTGCCTCCTTGTGACTCAGGAATGTACCCAAAAACCACCGTTTTGCATGTTCTCTTGAACGTGGTAAGGTGGAAATCAAAGCACAGTGGGAATCACACAAGACTCTATGACGATCTCTGGTCTACAGACTAACCTGTACCAGTGTCACCAGAGAACTGCTATCTGACGTGTGGTATAATACCATCTAGGAGTTCTCGGCGAGTCCTGTTCAGTGTACCCAGTCTCCACTGAGCACCCTTATACAATCTTTGATGTCAAACACCAACGGATGTGGGATCATCCATCGCCCATCATATGGGTCAAGAAACATATACGCTAGTCTACTCTGGAATATATATGCCCCGTCTCGATACTCCCACGACTAGGAACAATTGAAGAATGTACATATAGACTACCCTAGTCCCACTAGTATGATCAGCATCATAATCCTGGTAGTCAAGTACACATCCTAAGGGCTTTATCAACATGTAACAGAGAGACAATAAGTGTATATGTTAAGATAAAGAGTAACCAGATAGTATACTATCATGTCGAGCAAGAAAGTCCTCCCTATATATGTCCAAGCATCCACTATAATATACATCATATATACAATAATGGAATCTAGGGCATACATACAACTAACAATCTCCCACTTGCACTAAGGTCATTTGTTGTAGTATCTCATACTCAACGTCCCATAAAAGTCTCTCTAGGGAAAGGCCTTTGTGAGTGGATCCGCCGTGTTATCTTTCGCGTCAACTCTCCTTACCTCGATTCCTTGGAGATCATTCCTGATCAGGTGATACTGCCTCAGAATATGTCTGGATCGCTGATGGGACCGGGGTTCCTAGGCAAATGTCACAATAACAGTTATTGGATGCTCAATGGTAGGAACCATGTTCATCTCATGAACAAGAAATATCCAGACAGTCTCTTTGGTAGTATCGTTGGCAGCGATGTATTCAGCCTTTATCGTCTAGTTTGCCACGGTATCCAGCTTGGAACTCTTCCAACATACTGTTCCTTCGCTGAGGGTAAATACAAAGCCTGAGACTGACTTTCAGTTGACCTTATCAATCTGTAAGCTCGAATCGGTAAAGGACCCCCAATGGAGTTCACCGTTACTAAACACCAAGAACATTTCTTCAGTGCTTCTAAAGTACTTAAGAATGTCCTTCACAGCTGTCCAGTGATTCTCCCAAGATCTGATTGATTCCTGATCACTACACCTAGTGAGTTAACTACATCTTCTGTGGTACATAACATCGCATACATGATAAAGCCTACTGTCGAAGCATAGGTTATCCCTTGCACGTGAGCTTTCTCCAAATCAGTCTTAGAAGACATCCTTTTGGAGAGAGTGATTCCTGAGTAAGTGGGCCAACCACCATTCTTAGAATCTTTCATACTAAACCTCTTTAGTATGGTGTTAATATATCTGGATTTGGGAAACTCCCAACATCCACTTAGATCTATCTTTATAGATCATAATCCCCAAGATGTAGTAGGTATCATCCAAATTTTCATGGTGAATCCTCATGATAAGAGGAGCTTGACCGAGTGTAGTATAGGAACACCATTTCCTATCAAGAGTATATCATCTTCGTACAATACGAGGAAGAGAATCTTACTCTCTACAACCTTCATGTATATACAAGGTTCATTTACATTTTTGATGAAGTCAAACTCTTTGAATACCGCATCAAAATAGATGTTCCAACTCCACAATGCAGCTTGCACACCTTTCCGCTGCTCCCACTGTCCACAAAGCCCTTTGGCTGTCATGTGCACACTCCTTTCTAAATCACCATTAGAAAAGTGGTCATGACGTCCAACTGCCAGATTTTGTATTCATGGTATGCAGCGATGGCAAGTAGGATCCGAATGGACTTAAGCATAGCCACTGGAGAAAAAGGTTTCATCAAAATCCACACTTGGTCGCATGACGAGAACCTTTTGCTACAAGTCTAGCTTTAAAAGTCTCAACTTTTCCATCTACACCTGGTTTCTTTCTCAAAGAACCACTTGCTCCCGATGGGTTTAACCCCTTCAGGAGCAACATCCATAGTCCGTACTATGTTGGTGTATATGGATTCCATCTCATTTCGTATTGCATCCAGCCATTTCACAGAGTCCCTACTTGTGATAGCCTGCCTGAACCTAGTTGGGTCATCATCTACCATGATGCAATTATCGCTTCTATTGTCACTGAGGAAACCGTAGTGTCTCTTAGGTGGATGAGGAACCCTATCAGATTCACGGAGAGGCTGAGATTCGTTGGAGACTATTGAATCCTTTGGTTCCACTAAATCATTAGTTCCAATTTGTGTAGCTGGAACTCCTTCCAGTTCTACCTCATGACCATAAATTTGTTTTTTAAGAAAATCCTTTTTCTAAAAAAGGTGGCATGTTGAGAAACAAAACACCTTTTGTTCCTCGGTTTGGTAGAAGATATTCCCTCGCAAATGGTTGAGATATCCAACAAACTTACAGAACTGACCTTGCCTTGAGTTTGTCCGGATTTTTCCTTTCAACATAGGCCGGACAACCCCATATCTTAACTCGTTTAAGACATGGCCTCTTCCCATACCATATCGCATATGGAGTGGTAGACATATGATTTGGTTGGAACCCTATTCAATAGGTATGCGGCTTCACAAGTGCATAACCCCAAAAGGAAACAAGCAACTCAACAGTACTCATCATCGAGCGCACCATATCTAATAGGGTGCGATTCCTCCACCCCGATATACCGTTGTGCTGAGGTGTACACGAAGGAGTAAGCTGAGAGAGAATCCCATTCTCTTTTTAGAAAATCCAGGAACTCCATGTTTAAGTATTCCCCTCTCCGATCAAATCGAAGGACTTAATACTTTTACCCGTCTGGTTCTCAATTTCAAGCTTATATTCCTTGAATTTCTTAAAAGTTTCAAACTTGTGTTTCAACAGGAACATATGTCCGAATCTTGAGAGATCGTCAGTGAATATAATGAAGTACGAGGAACCAATTCGGGCATTTGTAGACATAAGACCGTATACATCAGCATGTATCAGTCCCTAGAGTTCAGTAACCCTTTCTCTGTTTCCAGTAAACGGAGTATTGGTTATTTTACCTTTGAGACAAGACTGGTAAGTATCATAAGATGAAAATTCGAACGGATTCAAATATTCATCCTTATGTAACTTAACTAGTCGTGTCACATTGATATGACCTAGTCTATAATGCCACAAGAAGGATTCGTTCATTTTTTAACTACTCCTCTTGTGTATGTTCTGTATATTTTGAACCGTGGTTTGATTTAGAACGTATATGCTATTACATAACGTACCTGATCCAATCAACTTTTGATTGAAGAAAATTTTCATAACATTATCCTGTAATACAACATTATATTCTTCTTTAACATAATAAAGAAACTGATGTAATGTTGTATATCAGGTTTGGTATGTAATAATATTTGTTCAGAATCAATATATTTACCACTTGGTAATACAAGGTGATATTTGCCAACTGATTTGGCTGCAACAATTGCACCATTCTTTACACTTAGAGACATATCTGTTCCTGCCAAAATTTTTGCTCAAAACTTGCTCCCTTATAAAATAATAACAATAAAATAAAAATAAAGGGAAAGCTCCACATGAAAAGCATGTAGGTACTGCTTCGGATAGAATTAAATCATATGATGGCGCCTCACGTGCACCTCACGCGAGCGCCAATGTGCAAAGCATAAAAAGAAATCTATTAAATAAGAGTTAAAAACTCTGAGGCAGCGCCTCACGTGCCTTGCGTGAGGGTGTCGGCGCCGAGAGTTAAAAACACTGAGGCAGCGTCTCACGTGCCTTGCACGAGGGCGCCGGCGCCGAGAGTTAAAAACTCTGAGGCAGCGCCTCACGTGCCTCGCACGAGGGCGCCGGCGCTAGAACTAAAACCTCTCTGTAAAACAGAGCACCGTTGGATTTTTTAATCCAACGGTGATTAAAAATCACCAAGCTACAGAATAAGCTCTGTATGGGAAAATATTTCCCCAATCTTTCTAAACAAGAAAGATTATGCTCTGTAAAACAGAGTACCGTTAGATTAAAGATCCAATGGTGATTAAAAATCACGAAGCTGCAGAATAAGCTTATATGGAAAATATTTTCCCGATCTTGTTAAAAACAAGAAAAATATTTTCTGTAAAATAGAAGTCCTTAGATCAAAGATCCAACGGTGGATAAAATCCCCAAATCAATTAAGGATCTCTCAATGAGAGATTTCTTTAACTAAATCAACAAACTTACCTCTACTATATAAAGGTCTCAAGACTTCAAGTCTTAGAGAGAGGAACCCCCCCTAAACTTCAAGTTCGAAAAGAAAAAAAAGAAAAAAAAGAGTTTTAAGAGAGAAGAAGGAAGAAGAACTTTTTTCAAGGTAAATAGAGATCGTAGTATCTCATCTGCATACCCAAGGGTTTAACCCTCATAAAAGAACATAGTTCTTTCCCTGGATTTATGATCCATGAGACAAGTCTCCCACAAACGAGAATTTAATTCTCATGGGGATGAATTTGTTCTTGGGGATTGAAGATCCAAGGGAGAAAAAAGAATCGAACTCTTCAGAAAAATACACAAAGAAAGAGACAGCGCCAAGCGCTTCACGTGCCTCTCACGTGGACGCTGCTCAATAAAGAGTGTTTAGCACTCAGTGGTTGGCGCCCAGCGCCAAGCGCTTCACGTGCCCCTCACGTGGGCGCTGCTCAATAAAGAGTGCCTAGCACCCAGCGCCAAGCACCCAGCGCCAAGCGCCTCATGTGCCCCTCACGTGGACGCTGCTTAATAAAGAGTGTTCTGCACTCAGTGGTTGGCGCCCAACGCCAAGCGCCTCACGTGCCCCTCACGTGGGCGCTACTTAATAAATAGTGCTCTGCATTCAGTGGTTAGCGCCCAGCGCCGAGCGCCCCACGTGCCTCTCACGTGGGCGCTGCTTAACATAAAGCGCTCTATAAATAGAGCCCAGCACCATAAAGAGTGTATAACACTCCATAAAAAACAAAAAATAGGGTGAGCGTCAGAGCCCATATCAATGCTCAGCATTGTTGCACAGAAAAGGGACCGAGTCCAAACAAGTGTTTAACACTTTATTCAAAAACTGAGTGGGTTGAGTCTAAGTTGACAAAAAGTCCCTAATTCAGATCAACCGAGCCCATATGCTCACAATTTTTCTAAATCGGTCTTAGTCCCAAACCCAACTACAGATCTCCCAACTGACATTGGTTCAAGGGTACATCTCTCCACACCTCTGATATATGTTGTTGTAATTCTTCAACGTCTTCAGAGAGGCGGCGGGTCCCGACAATCAACAATTCCTTGGACCGTAATGTCCTTAAACTAGCTATGGACCGTAATGTCCTAAAACTAGCTGTAGACCGTAACGTCCCAAAACTATAATGATAGAGTCCAAATGCTCTTTCGTTGGATAAAAAAAATGATCCCGATCCCCCGTTAAGTAGATCTTAGTCCAACATCGGATTAATGTATCCTTAATAAATATTTAAGTCGATCTTAATCTCAAACAAGGTTAACGATCCTTAAATCAGACCAAACCCAAATCTAAGAAAATACGGATTTGGACTAATCCACGCCCTACGGGCGACAACACAAATTAGTCTCCGCATACATTCCACGGGCAACCAAAAATAAAACAAACACACACGACACGAAGTGACGTTATGGAGCAGAAGAAAGTGGTTATCGCTACGCAGTAACGTAATTAACTGCAGGGGCTTGCGCCTGCAGGGAAGAGCGTCCCCACATAAAAAAACCCTCACAACGAGGGGGAATCTGACGAAGTCTGCTACCACGGCCGCATCTGTCTAAACCTCCGATACACGGCGTCATAAATCAACTTGGCATCTTCGGAGAGGTGGAAGAATAAATCCAAATAGCATCTGCCTGCAAAATTCAAGCCAGACGTCCTAATATCCCGGTCGCGTCTTTCGGTGGTAAACAGATTCTGGCACGCCCGGTGGGACCTTTTCCTTTTTCCACTCCATACTTCGTGTGTCGTGTTCGCGAATGAATTACGGTTTAATATGGTTGCCCTTGGATTCGAGGTACTAAGATTTGGTGTCTTGCTCCTTGCAGAAGAGAAGACGACGTCGATGGCTTCCAACCACACCAATTGCAACAACAACTACCACTCCATCTCTGTTAGAGGAGTGACTTATGGGCCCCAAGCGGCCTCCATCTTTGCGATGCCAGTAGAGCAGGTGACTCAGGCCACCATTGGATTGTTTTTCGGGACCATGCTCTCGTCAATGAGCTTCAATACTTCAATGCCATCACAAGAGGCTCCAAAGAAGTCGGTCTTCGATCGGCTTGCAACTACCACAGTCCCTCTCAACGGGTTGTCCAATTGCAACGCCTCAGTATTTAACAGACCGGGCCGAGGCTCCAGTAGGTCCGTAAAGAGGCCTGCAATACCTGAAGGAGTTATCCCAAAGCGGATAGCCATTCCAGCTCCGGTAGGCGAAGTCGTCGAAGGGGCTTCTCCTGCTAAGGGATCGTTCTTCGCAAGAATGGCCGTTCCAACTCCTGCTACGGGTGAGGTCGTTACAAGAGCTTCCTCTATTCGAAAGTCAGTCTTAGACAGGTTAGACATTACCTTTCAACGGACGTCAGTATTCGACAGGTTGGCACCAACAGCAGCCTCTCATCAAAGCAAGGGGCATGACGAGGTCGCTTCTACAACTGAGGTGATCCCATCGCCAAGTGAGGAAAGCTGGGGGCAACTCTCCTTCTGGATTTATCCCACCAGCTCCAACGGTGGAAACTAACGCTGCTGTTCCAACCGGGAACCGCTTCGAGCTGCTCAGGAGGGTGTGCAAAAACTCTCCAACCGCCATATTGAAGAAGTCTTCTTCGCCTGCTGAAAGCATGACACAGGTGAAGCCAGAACAGCCTCCTCAGCGGTTGTCCTCCAAAATCCACAGAGTCTGGAGGAAAGTCCAAGAATCTGTAATTGACAAAGATTATTCTCGCCGGCTGAAGAAGACGAAAGTTCGGCAAGAAGAGGACCATCCCTCCGTCATACCACAGAAAGTGTCATTTACGTGGGTGCCTGCTGCAACGGCCCCCTCAACTTTGGTCTCCCACAAAAAGAGAAGGCCTGAGAATCTCCCACCACCGGCGGCAAATATCAAAGTCAATGGACCCAAACGCCCCATGTCTGGGGGCATAGTTGTACATACAGTCTACATGGCATCCGGAAAAGTGGATAGTCGTGCTTCCGTGAGTCATCGACCATTCAAACGGTCTGTGACAAAAGCTCAGGAGCAACAACAAAAGCTTCAGGAGATGTTGACATGGATGGCTGCACTCACTGGGCAGAAAGAAAACCCGGAAGCATCGTCGGAGCAACGCCAGGAGCTGGAGACCGACACTGAATTCCTACGAAGGGTGCTTGAAAAGAAAGATAAAGTGGCCATGGAACAAGCGGCTAATATAAAACAGATGGAGATTCTGTTCCAAGACATGGTTGGGATGATGATCCAGCTGGATCCTCCAGCCGAAGACCCTTCAATAATCATTGAAGACGACAGAGAGGAGACATCTAACTCTCCTCCGGCTTTATCAGTAGCTAGGGAGGAGACGATCTCCAGTGCTACCCTTGATGACTACATAGCTCAGCAAATACGAGCTCATCAAGCGAACGAAGCGGCATGACAAGTCATCAGAACTGGGCGACCTTATCCAGGCCGGTACGACCAAATTAAATACCCGCCAGGATATAAGATCCCTAAATTCCATATGTATAAGGGTACGAGCAATCCGTACCAACACGTTGCTCAATTCAGAGCTCTATGCGGCAATACTGGAGGCGATGACAAACTATTGCTTCCCCAATTTGTCGGCAGCTTGGCGGAGACAACATTTGAATGGTACTCCGAGCTCCCAAATGACTCTGTCAAGATATTTGCGGAGATGGAACTACTGTTCATACAACAGTTCGCAAGCGCTAGCGAGCGCACCCCGATCACGGCATTAATAAATGCCAGGGTGAAGCCGGGAGAAACCTGGGTTCAGTACGCAATTCGGTGGCGAAACATATGGTCGAAGTATGAACAGCGCATAGAAAAATCTCCTGCTGTGGGCATGTTCATGGGGACCCTCGACCCTCAGGCAACTATATCCTAGTTTATGATGTTCTTCAAGCCGACCACCTTCCAGGCCTTGATCGACAAACTGGCCCAAATGGACTAGATGGGCCATAGGCCGTCCTCTTCAAAAACGGATCTCCGGAATGAAAAGGGCAAAGGGAAAGCGACCTTCGTCGCCAACGCTCAACAACAATCGACTGATCCGAAACCGGTTATTCGCCAAAACAGCAGACCGTGAGCCCTCGAAGAGAAGTTGAGACGTCCTTACTCGTTTCCCCGGGATAAAACGAGGAGACTATTCGAACTGGCGGTATGCAATAGGCTCATCATTCTGCTGGATCCAAGACGCCCACTGCAATCGGGCGACGTCAACAATCCCAATTACTGCCCCTACCACCAAATAGTGGGCCACCCAATCGAAGATTGCTACGTCTTTAAAAACTGGGTCGAAGACCAGTACCAACAGGGCAAGTTCGCGCTGTACGAAAACTGGAAGGTAAACCTGCCGCAGCAACACACTCCTAAGAAGGTGGACACGCCGGGGACATCATACTCATTTATAGAAGAAGCTCCATGGTAAGTAGTCCTTTCAGCTAAAACTAAAAGAATGCTGAAGGATCTTCAAGCATGTCCGGCGATTAGGTGGAAGAGCCCGCTGGAGCATTAGATCATTAACGGAATGCTGAAACCGCGTCCAACGCCAAAAGTTGGTAACGATGGACAAAACCTCCAGGCCAAGCCTCCGAAGTCTTCAAAGAAAAAGAAGAAGGCCAAGAAGCCCATCCAGCTCGATGGCAATCGTACGGGTCTGCAGAAATACATCGATGCACTGGAGGAATACAACCAAGAGGCACGGACCCCGGTCACACTGGAAGAGTTCTTCAAGCATGTCCTTGAGAACGGAAACAGTGATATTGATGAAGGAGACGATTCTTCGGAAAAAACCCGAGAATCATGTAGCGAGTTGCCACATGATCTCTCACTCGTTGATAAATAGCAAAGGAGCTCTTAACGTAGAGAAACTGGGGGCAGATCCAGAACCAAAACCCATGGAACCGTCGGATGACCTCATCACCAAGCTGCTGAATGAAGCTCTTCAAAAGAGCAAAGCTGATCGAGAACGTGCGATGGCCATTTATAAAAAGGCCAAGCGTCGGTGTCAGGCCAAAAAAGCTCCGGTAATAAGAAGCTATAAAGTACCTCAACCGGATCAAAGTGCCCTTGCCACCAGCAGAGGTAGAATCAAGATAAGGAAGCAGTTCGCCAAAGCTCTGTAAATGTGAATGAAGCTGCCACCTTCCAAAGAAAATAATTTCGGGAATACGTGCCCCGACGAACCGGATGTCCATCCGAAATACTGCTTGTATCATCGGAGGGTCACACACCTTATCGAAGAGTGCCATGCCTTCAAGAAGTGGTGGCATGGATACATTGCTCACTGACAACACTTCAAGCGAATGAAGCGCAAAGCCCGTCGGGAACAGAGAAGCACGACAGACGAGCGTGAAGGAGCAGCCGGTAACTGTCATATGGTTGATGCCATCCCGACAAGAGCAAAACCTTAAGTTCTTACCTTCGGGAGCGATTCTGACGAAGAAATAGCCCTCGGCCCTCTCTTTAAGGAATCCACCTCTGAAAAAGAAGAGGAGATGAAGAACTGTGAGAACATTCAGCTGCGTAACCGTACGTTACCTGAAAAGAATCTCGGGCCTTCAAACAAAGATTCGAGCAACAGGGACAAAGGAAAGGAAAAAGTCCCTGAGGAGATTGCTCTCAATGATAGAGTCGTTGAAGAGCTCACAGCCAAAGACCCGCCCAAGAAGAACAAGGTGGATTACAATGTCCTGGCACATCTGAGGAAGATACCTTCACAATTGAGTATTTTTGATGCCCTTCTCCTGTCTAAAGAAGCACGAGGTTCCCTGATCAAGGCGTTACAAGATCCCGACCAGTTTCAAGCCTTCTTTGCAGAAGAAAAGATGAAGGACTAGCTGGAAGAAGTCCACACGGCTGATATAACCTTCAGCGATGAAGACCTCCTTCTCGGAATGTGCGAGCACAACCGTCCTCTGTATGCAACTGGGTATTATCACGATTTCAAGATAGGGAAGATCCTGGTCGACAACGGGTCCTCTGTCAACCTTCTCAATGTAAGGGTGTTGAAGAAAATTTGCATGAACGTGAAGCACCTGGCTCGGGATAAAATTACTATCTCCGGTTTTGACTCTCAATCATCACAAACTCTCGGGTCTGTAAAACTGACATTACGCTTCGGACTGCTCTTCACTGACATCAAGGGCCATGTTATTGATGCCAAAACTTGCTACAACGCTTTGCTCAGCAGGCCTTGGTTACACGAGTACAACATCATCCATTCTGCACAATATCAGTGTATGAAGTACTTCAAGGACGGCCTCGAGTACACAGTTACGGGGGAGCTGAACCGATTCTTCGTAAATGAAGTTCGCAAATATGAAGATACCAAATACTTCTTACCAGATTTCGAAGATATGGAAAGATGTCACAAACCGGAGAATAAACAAAAAGCCATCACCACTATCCCGATATTTGGAAGCAATACCGAAGAAGATGAAAAGATGGTCTACTCGGGACAACCCTAAGGAAATAGGCCAGGACCATCTACTCCTATGCTGGTCTTTGGTAGTGACTTCGAAGACGAGGCCAACACAGTGTTCTCCGTCCGCCCGTCAATGCAGACCTTTGCTGGAGCTGACCAGGGTTTACAAATTACCATGGTCCCGCAACGGCATTACAAATAACTTGATGCACTTGGTACGTACAGCGTGCAAGAGCTGTAGACCTTCTACGTCCCTCCTAAGCAAAGAGGTGAGAAGGCGATCCTTTTCTACCAATCCATGGAGACTAAAGTGGAGAAAGAAGTATGGCACGGTGTCAAACCTGCGCTCGACAGGCTTCAACCAGTCCGTCTGCCCAGGTATTACGCAGAGGGACTGAAAAGGCTATTGAGATACCAAGGTGTACCCTTCAAACAGACTGCTCGACAAGCCCGGTTCTATAACAAGATTTGGAACGTTCCCGGGACTCAGCGAAAGATGCCCAACGGAAGAATAGAGACGACTGGCCTTGGATACGTTCGGTCCAAGAAACGGGAGCGATTCCATGGCTTCCATGTCATAAATAACTCCGGTGGAGAAGCGAATACATTTCCAGACAGCATTGATGTCGAACCAGAGCAAGATCCCGCCTTACGAATATCAAGTCCGTCATTCGAAGAGCAGATTGATAAGCTAATAAGAGAAGCAGGCTAAAAGGTTCAGAATGACCATAGCCGCGAAATAGCCATTTACGAGAAATCCAGGATGCAACATATCATTCAGCAGACTATGGAGGATGACGATCCCCTTCATCCCCAACCCGCTGTGCGCTCTCGTGGCAAAAAGAAAACCTGATGCAGAAGTAATGATAAGATCAAGAATGAAGACGGCGTTCAAAGACAGCGAAGCGGATCCAAGAAGCTACGCGAGCGAGAAAAAGTCAGCCGGAACTCTTCTTTTATGAAGAAGATGGGTCGGGAGTACTCTTTACCTCAAGACAAAATAAGGAAAATATTCGACCTTGTCATGAAGCATTAAATGATGACGCTCCCGTAGTCTCGATACCCCAAACATATGAACAAGTTCCATCACCCGGATTATTGCTCCTACCACCGAGTAGTAGGACATTCTCTTGAAGACCGCTTCACCTTCAAAAACTGGGTTGAAGATCAGTATCAGCAAGGCAGGTTTTCTCTATCCGACAATTGGAGGGTAGCCCCGCCACGAAAGCATGAGCCGAGAACAACCTACACTACGAGGGAAAGTCTAGATCAGCATTGAGCTTCGAAATGAGCTCGTACATGCCATATGATAACATTCTCAAAGGAGGGAGAGCACAAGAATATGGACGACCTCTCCCAATGCTTCGCAAATGATGATAAGAACGAGCTGATTTCAGAATTTCCACCGGCGCCAAAAGAGCTGGAAAATGGAATACACACCACAACAGACAACTTGAGAAAAATCGACTTGGGGACGAAAAACGAGCCAAGGCCAACGTTCGTCAGTGAGCTGTTGTCTGAGAAACAGGTAGCCACATTAAAAGATGTGCTTATGCAGTATAAACACTGTTTCGTATGGAACTATTCCAAGATGCCAGGATTAGATCCAGAGATAGCTGAGCATAAACTAGCGATATCGCCGGACATCAATCCAGTCAAACAGGCGCCGAGAAGAATGCGGCTCGAGCTTGAGATGAGTATCAATACCGAAGTCAAGAAGCTAATTGACTCTGGCTTCATCCAAGAAGTTCAATATCCTGACTGGATCGCCAATATCGTTCCGGTAATGAAGAAAAATGGGACAGTACACATCTGCGTAGATTTTCAGAATCTCAACAAAGCTTGTCCGAAAGATGACTTCCCAGTTCCTATTACCGAGCTGATAATCGATAACACATCCACCCATGAAGTCTTTTCCTTCATGGATGGATCTTCGGGGTATAATCAAATAAAGATGCATCCTGAATACTAAAAGCACACTACTTTCCGGACTCCGCTGGGCATACTCTGCTATAAAGTGATGACATTCGGTCTGAAGAACGCTAGCGCCACCTACCAGAGTGCCATGACAAAGATCTTCGATGACCTCGTACATGAGATTGTTGAATGTTATATCAACGACCTCCTGGTGAAAAGCAAATCATACGAGGAACACTGGGAGCATTTGAAAATAGTGTTCCAGCGTCTTCGGAAGTACAACCTGAAGATGAACCCTCTGAAATGCGCATTTGGAGTTTCCTCGGGAAAATTCCTGGGATTAATCATACGACACCGGGGCATCGAAATAGACCCATCAAAGATTAAGGCGATTATCGAAATGCCCGCGCCAAGAATTCTTAAACAACTGCGGTCTCTTCAAGGGAAGCTCGCGTATATCCGACGGTTCATAGCTAACCTCTCCGGCAAATGCCGCCTTTACAGTCATCTAATGAAGAAGGGGACCCCGTTCGTTTGGGATCGTAAATGTCAAAGCGCACTGGACTAAATCAAGCAATATCTGCAGAACCCGCCGGTACTGACCGCTCTGGTCAAGGGAAAGCCCCTTATCCTGTACACAACAGCCCTTGAAGGTTCTTTAGACGCGTTATGGGCATAGGAGAACGACCAGGGGAAGGAGAGAGCTCTCTACTATTTGAGTCGAGTTCTCCTGGGGGCAGAAAATAACTACTCCCCCATCGAAAAGCATTGCCTAGCACTGATCTTCGCGATAACGAAGCTCCGACATTACGTCTTAGCACATGAGCTTTATCTCATATCAAAGGTGGATCCTCTCAAATATTTGATGTCGAGAGCCATATTAACAAGAAGGCTTGCTAAATGGGCCCTCCTCTTGATGGAGTTCTCGATAGTATATCGACCCCTTAAGGCAATAAAAGGCTAGGCCATTGCCGATTTTCTCGCTGAGCATCCGATACCTGCCGACTCTCCCTTGAACTGCGAGTTGCCGTACAAACACGCGTTTGACGCAATTGACAAGGAGAAAGAAAGGAACGATACCCGATGTGAACTCTACTTCGATGGAGCATCCTCCTTGAAGAAGCGAAAGCAAAACACCCCCATGATTAAAGCCGGGGTGGGCCTTATCTTCGTGACTCTACAAGGAAGGATTATGCGTTTTGCCTTTCCTTAACGGAGCCAAGAACAAACAATGAAGCTGAGTATGAAGTTTTGATAGCAGGTCTCGAGATTGCTGTCAACATGGGGATCGAAGACCTCCTCATATATGGAGACTCCCAGCTGGTCGTTAGCCAAGTAAATGGCGACTACCAGACGTGCAAGCCAGAACTGATCAGGTATGGTGAAAGAGTGCAGCAATTGCTGACGCAAATCCCCTCCTACACCCTGAAAAGCATACCGCGCGTGGAAAATAGCAAAGCGGATGCGTTAGCCAAGCTCGCTAAAGAACTGACCGAAGAAAACCTCGATGACATAAAGATCATTGTGCAAAGTCGCCGGATTCTCGCACCAGCAGAAATATCTCCGAAGACGTCTAAAGGAGAGGAAGCAACCGAACAAGAGGCCTTCCAATTGGAGGATGAAAAAAAGGCGAGATATTGGAGAGAAGTCTTCTAGACTACTTCAAATCCCATCGAACGCCCGAAGACGCGTCGTCAAGAAATCAGCTCATGAAGTGAGCCCTGTCTTTCGCTTTCGTCAATGGTATTCTTTATAAAAGATCGCTAGATTGTCTATGGCTGAGATGCCTGGGACCAGAAGAAGCAAAAAGGGTCGTTCAAGAAACTCATGACGGAGTCTACGGTTCCCATTAAGCGGGGCCAAAGATGAAGCTGAAGATCAAAAGAATGGGCTACTATTGGCCCACAATGATTCGGGACTGCCTTGAATATGCGAAACAGTATAACTTGTGCCAAATTCACGGGGACTTCATCCACGAGCATCCGAATCCGCTACACCCAACATTGGCTAGCTGGCTATTCAAAATGTGGGGAACCGATATAATCGGTCCCATCGAGTCAGCATCATCCAAGGGACATCGGTTCATACTGGCAACAACCGATTACTTCTCTAAATGGGCAGAAGCAATACCGTTAAGGGAAGTGAAGACGGAAAACATTCTCCATTTCTTCAGGACGCATGTCATCTACCGGTTCGGCACTCCGCGGCAGATCATCTCGGATAACGGGCCAGCCTACAGAAGCCATAAAATCAGTCGCTTCGCACAGCAGCATAAATTAGATTGGAGATATTCTTCAGATTATAATCCCCGAGCTAACGGTCTAGCCGAGGCTTTCAACAAGACCTTGACAAAGATCATAAAGAAAATGGTATCCAGAAATAAAAAGGACTGGCATGAGAGATTGAATGAAGCTCTCTGGGCCTATCGGACTACATTCAAGACGACCACGAACACAACACCATTTGCGTTAGTATTCGGCACAGAAGCGGTACTTCCCTTGGAGATAGAGCTACCATCTCTATGAGTGGCGGTTTGGTACAAACTGATGGATGAAGAAAATGCCCATCTTCGGCTCGAGAAACTTGATGCCCTCGATGAAACTCGTCTCATGGTGCAGCAAAACCTAGAAGCTCACAAAGCGAGGATGACGCGTTCATACGAAAGACTGACTAGGACGAGAACATTTCGCCAAGGAGAACTCGTGTTAGTTGTAAAAAGATCTATGATCCCTAACCCTGCCAAACGGGGGAAATTCGAGACAAACTATGAGGGCCCGTACATCATATACAAGGTCTACCAAGGTGGGACCTACTTGCTCATGGATATGCATGGCGAAAGACCCTTCCGACCAATCAATGGCCGGCTCCTTTAGAAATACTACGCTTGAAAATCCACGGCTCAGGTTAATGATGGATGACGACGCTCATGTCCACTCACTATCTCCCTGAGTCCAAACTCTATAAGTAGTATCTAGCGAAACCTTGCCTCGAAATTCCTCGGATCGAGATGTCCTTAAACTAGCTATGGACCGTAACATCCTTAATCTAGCTGTAGACCGAGATGTCCTTAAACTAACAATGGACCGAGATGTCCTTAAACTAACAAGGTCGCCTCTAACACGGCGATAGTGGAATGCAAGTCCACAAGTCCCAGCGGTGAGGACCGCAACTCAAATCCCACCGGCAAACAGATGGATCACATGAGGCGAAATTATTCTCGAGAGTTTCATTGTGCAAAAAAAAAAAAAAGAAAAAAGAAAAAGAAAAAAAGGTATGTCCATAAGCGAAATGGGCACGGATGAAAACCCGAAAGGGTGCCGTGAGTAAAAACAGCAGGACTACCGGCGAGTTTGTGAAAACCCGAAAGGGTGCAATCTCGTTAAAATAAAGACACCTACAAGGTCCTCTCGACCTTGTGAGGAGAAAATACCTGCGTGAGATCCTTACGACTCACAAAGGAGCAACACACTTAGGGATCCCCACGATTCCTATGGAGAAATTGCACTTACGAGATCCTCACGACTCATAAGGAGAATTCCCTCTATGAGACCCTCATGGCTCGTAGGATTCAAAAAGCCTTAAGCTACAAGGATCTAAACCTGTCCTTAAGCCATCACACTCTCTAAGATGCCCTACAAACGGTTCAAGGATCTAAACCTGTCCTTAAGCCATCACACTCTCTAAGATGCCCTACAAACGGTTCAATATTGACTCTTGTATACAATCCACGGGCACAAATAAACGTTTTCCCCACCAAGTCCCACCAACGACGAGGAATGCCCTCATGTGGTGAACGACACTTGCAAGTCCTCTCGACTTATAAGGAGAAAACACTCTTATAAGATCCTTACGACTTATAAGAGAACACACACTTAAGAATCCTCACGATTCCTAAGGAAAAACCGCACCTAAGAGTTCCTCACGGCTCATAGGGAGAAACACCTTTATGAGACCCTTACGGCTCATGAAGTCAAAAGCCTTAGTTGATAGGATCCTAACCCTGTTTGCTAAGCCACCTTTGCTCGAATCAACAAAGGCAAATGATGATTCGCTCCTGGCAATATCCCAGTTGTAGCGATACTGATGCCTAAATCGGTATCAAATTCCAAGTCCTTTCAAGGCAAATGATGATTCTCTCCTGGCAATATTCCAGTTGTAGCGATGCTGATGCCTAAATCGGAATCAAATTCCAAGTCCTTTCATGGCAAATGATGATTCGCTCCTGGCAATATTCCAGTCGCGGCGATGATGATACTAAGATTGGTATCAGACCTCAAATTCCATACTCGCAGCAAAATCAGTGAGCCAAAAATGCATATGAAATAGCTGAAATGATAGGGCAACTTGCAACAAAAATCAGCAAGTAAAATATATGCATACAAAAATAGCCGAAATGATTGGGCAACTCGCAATAAAAAGCAGCGAGTAAAGAAAAAGAAAAATAGCCGAAATAATTGGGCACCGCGAAAAGATAGCCGAAATGTTTGGGCAATCGCGACTTTTGCAATATAAAAAGCTAAAATGATAGAGCATCGCGGAAAGAAATAAAACAAAACAAAATTTTTGCCCTGCAGGTGTGATCACATTGACCCCTGTATACAATCCATGGGCACAAACAAAAAGGGAATCACATTGTCCCACCAGGCTTCGTCAAAGGGAAGCCAAAGCTCGATGGCTACACCTACAGCCTAGAAATCAACAACAGCGTTCTTCTTCTTGTTCCAACTAGAAGCAGATACGACATTAGCAAAACGGAGCCACGGCAAAGTCCCCTAGTTCCAAATCTCGACGGTTCACAGACAGCCTAGAGACTACCCCGGAGCCACGGCAAAGTCCCCTAGTTCCAAATCTCGACGTTTCACGGACAACCCAGAGACTACCTCGGAGCCATGGTATAGTCTCTAGTTCCAAGTCTCGACGTTTCACGGACAACCTAGAGACTACCTCGGAGCCATGGTATAGTCTCTAGTTCCAAGTCTCGACGGCTACATCTACAGCCTAAAGATCTACAACTGCGTTCTTCCTCCCTCCAGCAGGATACACACGCAACATCAACAAACGGAGCCATAGCAAAATCCCCTAGTTCCAAATCTCGACGGTTCACAGACAATCCAGAGACAACCTCGACGTGCGTCGCAATATTGCAGACACAATGTCAACCAACGAAGCTAAGGAAAACCCCTCGCTTCAGGGTCTTGACGGCAACTCAAATGAGACCTGAAAAGATTATCGGAGATCATCCTGCTCTAGCGTGGAGTGGTCATAACTCATCGGGGCTCCCAAACTGAACCTAACCTCAAGTAAAAAGCGACATGGAATATCCATAACGCTTGCTCTTTCGACGGTAATATTACCTGGAAGATTACTTGAAGACGTCTTGTCCAGCCTCCGAAGGGATCAGAGACACGACAGCCGCGGAGCTACCCGAATAGCAAGATTGCATATCGGGGAACATATCGGCCAACGCGACGGGTAAAAAACCCTAGTACTATAGACCCAAACGGACTTCTATTAACAGGAGTTAACTGTGACGTTAGGAAACCCTTGCAAGAACTTCTCGATACGTCTCGATTCGTGAGAAAATTAGTGTCCTTGCGAGAACTTCTCGATTCGTCTCGACTCGTAGAAAAAAGCCTTAGGCAATGGGGATGAGGACCCGTTTCCTAAGCACCGGGGCCCTGCAAGTCGGTCCAAGTTGGGCTATTGCATACTATTCACAGGCCACACTCTCCAAAATCGAGTATTGACGAGGAGGAAAACAACCACTTACGTGTCCTCTCTACTTGTAAGGGGGAAAAATTCTCCTGTGAGATCCTTACGAATCTCAAGAGAAAACGCACTTAGGAATCCTCACGACTCCTAAGGAGAAAATACACCTACGGGATCCTCTCGACTCGTAGGGAGAAAAGTCTTACTGAGACCCTCACGGCTTATGAAGTTGAAAAGTCTTAGGTGGCAGATCCAAACCTGTTTCCTAAGCCATCGCTGCACTGCAAGGAGGTCCAAGATGGACTATTGCTTACTATTCACGGGCCACACTCTCCGAAGTCGAATATCGACAAGGAGGGAAACAACCACTTACGAGTCCTCTCGACTTGTAAGCGGGAAAATTCTCGTGTGAGATCCTTACTGTTAGTGTATATGCCCTAGAGGCCATTACTGTATCGTACTAGTTTGTATATTACTTAATGGAAGCTTGGGATATTCACCTTGTATAGACAATCTTGCTCAAAATGGTAGTATACTACTTGGTTTGTTTCTACTTTAATGTGTACATGTGTTTCTTTTAGTACATCACCTATACACATTAGTGGAGCCCTTAGGATCTTTGCTTGATTACCAGCGTTGTGATGGTAGTCACACTCGTGGGGGCTGGGTAATCCACAAGCACATCCTTATGCAGGTCCATAGTCATAGGACTATCGAGACAGGGCATCGATACTCCGGAGTAGACTAGCGTATGCGCTTCTCATCCCAGCAGGGGAGACGGTCTGTCCCACAGCCGTCAGTACGTCGTACTTGAGATAGTATGCGGGTGCTCGTTAGGTTACGAGTACACTGGACAGGACTCGTCGGGAACTGTTGGTTGGTACTATACCTATCATCAGTTATCAGTTCCCAGGTGACATGAGTACAGCTTAGTCCGCTGACTTGACACTGTCACTTCGCCTCGAGTGTGTTCCCACTGTACTTAGATTACTACCCTACCACTGCTCAAAGGAGTAGTGCAAACAGGTAGTAGTTGGGTGCAGTCCCGAAGCACTTGGAGGCAGTGACGGTTAGACAGGATTCGTCTCTCCCGGTATTGGGGGTTGATATCGCACTGTGTCTAGGAGAGCCATTACACAAAGTCCCTGGCCAGGGCAAGCGAGATATACTGGTAGGTTTCCAGTGTTATCTCAGGGTGTTCTGGGCTACACTCCGACACGACTTGTACCGCTATCAGGGGACTGACGTTTACCGCCCCACTAGGCCCGCCATGCGATATTCTCAGACGAACAGACCGGACTGTACACAGACTGTCGCATTCAGGCTCAGTAGGAGTTCAGATGGGTTTCACCTCGTCCGTCTTCTTATCGGCATCTACCTGGGGGCCGTTACGCACAGCTAGTGCCGCTTACGGTCTGTGGTTAAACCCGCTGCCAGCGTAGTGTCGAGTCTTTAGAGTCCCACACAGAAAGCTATTCACCTTTAGGCAAAAAAGTAGAGGTCGCATGGTTTTGCGACAGGGTTCGGTCACATCCGTGCACTTGTGCACATTTAGTGTCCGGGCAGTTATCACTAGCGGGCTTTGGTTTAAGCCAGATCCTAGTGTACGTTTTGGGATTGGTTTTATCTCGTTTGTATTCGTGTTCCTCGGAACGCGGATGCAGGTGTGTATGCACGGTTGACAGAGACAGAGGCAGAGGATTCTCATTAGGGTTGTTGACTGTTGACTTTTGCTAAACCCTAATGAGAATAAGAAATATGATTAATGATAATATTAATTAAGTATTATTGTGCCATGCTTGGGTTGAAAGGTTGACTTTGTTGACTTGTTGACTTTGTTAACCTGTTGACTAGGTTGGACTTGTTGACCATCATCATTACAATGGCTATCATTTCATGGCAAAGACTTTTGCTTGCTTGTTATTCTTTGCAAAATGAGTGCATAAAATGATATTGCCATTTGACTTGAACCATCACATAATACTCAATTACTATTATTTGTTATGATTATTTTGGATTATGAGAGCAAGGGTGAGAAAAGTCTTGCTCATTCTATCATTTGCTCTCTCTCTCACGAAAGCTCTCCTCATCCTCAAGCTCTCCCTCTTCCTCTTGCTCTCTCTCTAGTTCATGGTTCTATTGTCCAATGTGTTGAGAAGCAAGAACCATAGAGATAAAACCCAAAACACTTCTCTGCTCATCCTAGTATACAAGGTTTAGCAAACCAAGTGTTCTAGTTTTCTCAAGATTGAGGTTGAAGCCAAAGGTAGAAGCTTTCAGGTGGATCCATCTTCGGCACAAGGAGACGATGAGGAGAGAACTATCTGACCACCACAAGGAGTCGAAGAGAAGGAGTTCAAGTTAAGGTATAACCCCCTAACCGAGTAGGTAAAACTCCTAGTTAGGTTGTTAGATAGTTGTTTAACAAAGATCCGTATTTTGAGTCCATGTTACCCACCAAAGAAAAATCGTTTTTTACCATTTCCGCAAGCTCGAAAGAACCGGGAAGGGTAACGTGGACTTACAGTGGTATCAGAGCCTAGTTAAACACTATCTAACATGTTAGCAAAGTAACTAGAAGTTCGATCGGAGAAAAAGTCACGAAACATGCCCGGAAATCAAACTTTCTGTCGATTTTTAAACTGCTGTAAAAATTATTTAACATATACCAAAAATCGACTCAGGGTTTTTAGTGTACACTGCAGAAAAACGATCCACTGAACCGACCAACTCACCGCGGAAACAAGGCAAGAAGAGCTTCTTGCCGCGGATCCGCGGCCTAGTTGACTCGGTCGTGGATCGGCTTTGCTACAGTGTATTTACTGGGGTATTTTGGGATTTTTTGAATATGATTTTTCTGCCCAGATTTTCCAGAAAGCAAAATTTGTTTTTGGGGTTTAAAAATCCGTATTTGATCGAACTTCTAAAGACTTAAGCTAACGGGTTATATCTGTGATGTGATATATGTATTGAACGTCTGCTAATCGCTATACGTCGATTAGTGGGGGTTATACATATCTGTGATTTGTAATGTTGATGGTATGTGTATATGAATTCATTGGATTGTCGCGGATGAATAGCCGGGGGGTTGTGAGATGAGAGTTTTCTTTTTCTTTCAATTCATGTAATTTGTAATTGATGTAATATTATTTATATGGCCGCACAACCGGGATGGGGTTGTAGCCGCCATTATATAATTTCTTTTACTGTTTTTGCTCCTAGGATAGACCCAAGGTGGGGTGCACAAACTACCGGGTACCTCGAAGTGCCGAGTGGCCTACTCACGGTGTTAAGGGAGGTTGCTTCACTTCGAGTACTTGGCGGGTAGTTTGCCGCAACCGTAGGGGTCTAGGGTGGGGTCTTGGCTATTCATCGCGACCGTGTAATCCGCTCTTCGTTACAGGCTCGTACGGAATGCGGATTCCTAGTATATCCAATGTGTTCATCTGTGATCTGGAATGGCTATCATTGCATGTGACGAATGTGTATATCTATATATGATATCTATTTAGGCGTTGCTTATGTTTTGCATCCGCGCTAGTCCAGCCCCCCCTCTGTCGTTAGTTAAGTAACCTAACGGGTAATGACGGGACCCCGTGGCGAATGCGGATGGCATAAGCGTACGTCATATTTTTGTTGTTTTCTGCAATGGTAGGATTAAATGATGGGACACATTAAATTAATGCAAGAAAATAAACCAAAGTTGAGTCGCTGGAACACTTTCAAAACCACTCGGTTTCTTTTCAAAAACAACTTTTAAACGCGGAGCTTAAGCCACTCTTTTTAAAAGCTATCTCGTTCCATCGATTATATCAAGTTCACTACGTTCACGGTTTCGCCAAAACCATTCATAGCCCTCCGTCGTTTCACATGGATAGTCAATAGTATTCAAGCTATGTTTGTTGGCCAAAGTCAAGACATAGTGATTGGTAGCTATTGGGTGTTCATGTGCAGCATAGATAGATGTGTTGGTTTGGGACAGTCGTACTGCCTTATTGGCCAAAGTCAAGGGTAGGTACGGGTGGGTTCAAATTAACCTAGAGAATGACGGGTAGAACTTGACATGTGACTTATGATTTGTTGGCCAAAGTCAAGGTCATAAGAGCATGGGGAAAAAATCCACATCGGGAGTTTCAAAAGAAACTGAAACTTGCTAGCGCTGCATACCATTTGGAGTGATGATTCTGGTAGGATTCCTTCAGTTTTGTCACGCGATGATATTTGGATCCCGATCCTACTGTGAGTATATGCTACTCCTCGGGAAATTTCTCACTTAACGATCAATGCTATAAACCAAGTAGGTGTCTAGAAAGGTGTTAGCGGGGCTACACCCACAGGGAAAAGAGGTTATTTAATTAAGGAACTTCGCGAAAGCGTTGGAAAACCTCCCTCGAAGTACCAACACTGGCCTGGCTGAACGGTTAAGCAAGTATTGTACGGTGAGATTGATCCCGACTAATTCTTCCTTTTTGGTTTGAGGAGGGATTCGAGAGACAGTGGGAGCCATCCTGTTTAGACAAATTAAAAACCACTCTAAACTTGCAAGAGCATCATGCTAAAGTGTTTCTTCTCTCTCTCCTAATTGCAGCGACCAAACATCATGACTGGACTTAAGTTACTACTAGATAAAAACATACTGACAGGGCCAAACTACAAAGATTGGCTCAGGAATGTCAAAATGGCAATCACTTATGACAAGTTGGGGTATCTCCTTACCACCAAAGCTCCCCCTGTCCCAGGTCCCAAAACCAGCGTCGCGGATAAGGAAATCCGTAAGACCTGGGAAATCGACTGCACGAAGGCCAAGTGCCTCGTGCTTGCCTCTATGGACAATGAACATCAGAGGAGGCACGAGAATATGGTCCTTGAATCCATATTTCTCCATACAAAAGAACTGTATGGAGAGCAATCCCGTATCGCCAGAAACGAAGTCTCGAAAAAGCTGTTTTCGGCGAGATTGGCCGTCGGATCATCGGTAGCGGAACACGTGCTTAAGATGATTGGCTTCATTGAGGAGCTCGCGGACCTTGGGACCACGTTAGAGAACGAGCTCTACACGGACTTGATTCTCCAGTCCCTTCCTTCCACTTACGCCCAGTTTATCCTGAACTTCAACTTGCAAGAAAAAGAAGTTGAACTTTCAGAACTCCTCAACATGCTGAGGAGTGCAGAGGGCACCCTACAGAAAGGTAGGGAAACATCCACTTTGTTTGTAGGAGGATCTTCCTCTTCTAGGTACAAGGCGAAAGCCAAGGGAAAGAAGAAGAAAGCCCCCGCCAAACCAAGGGGCGGTGTTAGTAAAGTGGATACGAAGGGAAAGACAAAGGCAACAAAGATAGAGGAAAAGCTTGTAGGAAAGGAAGAATGCTTTTACTGTCACAAGAGTGGACACTGGAAAAAGGATTGCAGGGCTTGGAAGGCCAGAAACCAGGATCTGAAGCAAGTTGCGGCTTCAGCTTCAGGTGTGTATGTTATTGAAAACTGTCTATCAATAAACTCTACATCCTGGGTATTGGATACCGGATCAGGATCTCATAGCTGTAATTCTTTACAGACACTGAGAAGGCATAGGGTTTTGAAGGCAGGTGATATGACCCTCAGAGTTGCAAACGGAGCTGGCATGGATGCTGAGTCCGTGGGGGACTATCACCTGGGAATGTCAGATGGACATGTTTTGGTTTTGCGTGATTGTTATTTTGTACCCAATGCAACCTGTAATATCATATCTGTATCTTTATTATCTAAAAAAGGTTATGAATTTGCATTTGTAAGTAATGTTGTAAACATTCACCTTAATCAAGTTTTGATTGGGTCAGGTACATTAAGCAATGGTATATACGTATTAAACCAACCACAGATTTTCAATGTCTAGAATACACACAAAAGAAAGTCTCCGGAAACAAATCAGGCTTTTTTATGGCATTGTAGACTGGGTCACATCAATGAGACAAGGTTGACGAAGTTACATACAGAAGGATATTTGGATCCGTTCGAATATCAATCGTATGCAACTTGTCAATCCTGTCTCAAAGGAAAGATGACAAAGACTCCGTTCACTGGACACGGAGTAAGAGCGAGCGAGCTCTTATGACTCGTACACAGCGACGTGTGCGGTCCAATGTCTACACATGCGCGAAGCGGTTATTCTTACTTCATTACTTTTACGGATGACTTTTCAAGGTACGGATATGTCTTCTTAATGAAACATAAATCCGAAGCTTTTGGAAAATTCCAGGAATATAAGAATGAAGTAGAAAAACAAACCGGCACAAGTATCAAGACACTAAGATCTGATCGAGGTGGTGAATACTTGAGTGCCGAGTTCCTGAATTACCTAAAAGAGAATGGAATTCTCTCTCAGCTTACTCCTCCATACACTCCGCAACATAACGGTGTATCGGAGAGATGGAACCGGACCCTATTGGATATGGTACGTTCCATGATGAGTAACGCTGAGTTACCGTGATCATTCTGGGGATATGCACTTGAATCAGCTGCATACCTTTTGAACCGAGTTCCAACTAAGACTGTGCCTACCACACCATATCAGATGTGGTGTGGGAAGAAACCCTATCTTAAGCACATTAAGACATGGGGATGTCCAGCTTTTGTCAAAAAGCAGCATGCGGACAAACTCGAGGCACGCTCAGTACAGTGCAAGTTTGTGGGATATCCAAAGAACTCCAAGGGATATTTCTTCTATTGCAAAGAGGAACAAAAGATTTTGTTTCTCGTCATGCCCACTTCTTGGAAACTGAGTTTTTGGAAAATCAGATAAGTGGGAGCGCAATAGAACTGGAAGAAATTCTAGAACCACGAGCTATTATTGAAAGCTTAGTAGAACTAGAGGGTTCGAAAGATCAGGACATTCCTGCGCCGCTCCGCAGGAGTAGTAGGCAGTCTCATCCGCCCGAGGGATACTACGGTTTTCTCATAGACGGGGATAGAGAGGATTGCATCATTGATAGTGATGAGCCGACTAGCTTCCAGCAGGCCATTCAGAGCGTTGACTCGGTAAAATGGTTGGATGCAATACGGACCGAAATGGAGTCCATGTACACCAACAAAGTATGGACGTTGGACGTTGCTCTAGATGGGGTAAAACCCGTAGGATGCAAGTGGATCTTCAAAAGGAAGATTGGTGTAGATGGACAGGTTGAGACCTATAAAGCTAGACTTGTTGCAAAGGGTTTTCGTCAAAGACCTGGTTTGGACTATGACGAAACCTTTTCTCCAGTGGCTATGCTGAAATCCATTCAGATCCTTCTTGCCATTGCTGCCTTCCATGATTATGAGATTTGGCAGATGGACATAAAGACCGTTTTTCTAAATGGAAATTTAGAGGAGTGTGTCTATATGGACCAGCCAGAGGATTTCATTCAGAGTGGGAGCAGCGGAAAGGTGTGCAAGTTGCTTAAGTCCATCTATGGACTAAAGCAGGCATCGCGGAGTTGGAACATCTGTTTTGATGAGACGGTCAAAGAATTTGGCTTTATCAAAAATCCAGATGAACCATGCATCTATAGTAGATTTGTAGCAAGAACTGTCGTATTCCTCGTTTTATACGTGGATGACATTCTCTTAATAGGAAATGACATTCCTATGCTACAATCTGTCAAAGGGTTTTTGTCACACAGGTTCTCCATGAAAGACCTGGGTGATGCCTCTTACATTCTGGGGATCCGGATCTATCGTGACAGATTCAAGAGGATATTAGGACTTTCACAGTCTAGGTACATCGACACCATACTGAAAAGATTCAGTATGGAAGATTCCAAGCGCGGTAATCTACCGGCTTGTCACGGGATCACCCTCTCCAAAGAGATGTCTCTCAAGACTGATTTGGAAAGGGATCGCATGTCTATTATACCCTACACTTCTACGGTAGGCTCTATAATGTATGCGATATTGTGTACCAGACCAGATGTAGCTTATGCACTGAGTGTGGTAAGCCGGTATCAGTCAAACCCTGGGGTGAAGCACTGGATAGCGGTAAAGAACATTCTAAAGTACCTGAGAAGGACTAAAGAGATGTTCTTGGTGTATGGCGGAAAAGACCTCCAGATCGAGGCCTTTGCTGACTCCAGCTTCCAGAGTGACAAGAATGATTCCAAGTCCATGTCGGGTTATGTCTTTACCCTCAATGGAGGGGCGGTGTGTTGGAAGAGTTCCAAACAGGAAATCGTTGCTGACTCGACGATGAAAGCGGAATATATCGCTGCTGCAGATGCCGCAAAAGAAGCCGTCTGGATAAGGAAGTTCTTAATGGAACTTCAGGTGGTTCCGTCCATTGTTGATCCAATACCGCTGTATTGCGACAACAACGGGGCTATAGCTTTAGCGAAGGAACCCAGGTCCCATCAGAATTCCAGACACATCTTGAGGCGGTATCACCTGATCAGGGAGATCGTGGGTCGCCAGGAGATCGAGGTTCGGAGAGTTACTACGGAAGATAACACTGTTGATCCACTTACGAAGGCCTTACCCCAGACTCAGTTCGAGCGGCTGATCGAGATGATAGGTCTTCGATACGCCAGTACATGGCCTTAGTGCAAGTGGGAGATTGTTAGTGTATATGCCCTAGAGGCCATTACTGTATCATACTAGTTTGTATATTACTTAATGGAAGCTTGGGATATTCACATTTTATAGACAATCTTGCTCAAAATGGTAGTATGATACTTGGTTTGTTTCTACTTTAATGTGTACATGTGTTTCTTTTAGTACATCACCTATACACATTAGTGGAGCACTTAGGATCTTTGCTTGATTACCAGCGTTGTGATGGCAGTCACACTCGTGGGGGCTGGGTAATCCACAAGCACATCCTTATGCAGGTCCCTAGTCGTAGGATTATCGAGACAGGGCATCGATACTCCGGAGTAGACTAGCGTAAGCGCTTCTCATCCCAGCAAGGGAGACGGTCTGTCCCACAGCCGTCAGTACGTCGTACTTGAGATAGTATGCGGGTGCTCGTTAGGTTACGAGTACACTGGACAGGACTCGTCGGGAACTGTTGGTTAGTACTATACCTATCGTCAGTTATCAGTTCCCAGGTGACATGAGTACAGCTTAGTCCGCTGACTTGACACTGTCACTTCGCCTCGAGTGTGTTCCCACTGTACTTAGATTACTACCCTACCACGGCTCAAAGGAGTAGTGCAAACAGGTAGTAGTTGGGTGCAGTCTCGAAGCACTTGGAGGCAGTGACGGTTAGACAGGATTCGTCTCTCCCGGTATTGGGGATTGATATCACGCTGTGTCTAGGAGAGCCATTACACAAAGTCCCTGGCCAGGGCAAGCGAGATATACTGGTAGGTTTCCAGTGTTATCTCAGGGTGTTCTGGGCTACACTCCGACACGACTTGTACCGCTATCAGGGGACTGACGTTTACCGCCCCCCTAGGCCCGCCATGCGATATTCTCAGACGAACAGACCGGACTGTACACAGACTGTCGCATTCAGGCTTAGTAGGAGTTCAGATGGGTTTCACCTCGTCCGTCTTCTTATCGGCATCTACCTGGGGGCCGTTACGCATAGCTAGTGCCACTTGCGGTCTGTGGTTAAACCCACTGCCAGCGTAGTGTCGAGTCTTTAGAGTCCCACACAGAAAGCTATTCGCTTTTAAGCAAAAGAGTAGAGGTCGCATGGTTTTGCGACAGGGTTCGGTCACATCCGTGCACTTGTGCACGTTTAGTGTCCGGGCAGTTATCACTAGCGGGCTTTGGTTTAAGCCAGATCCTAGTGTACGTTTTGGGATTGGTTTTATCTAATTTGTATTCGTGTTCCTCGGAACGCGGATGCGGGTGTGTATGCAATGTTGACAGAGACAGAGGCAGAGGATTCTCATTAGGGTTGTTGACTGTTGACTTTTGCTAAACCCTAATGAGAATAAGAAATATGATTAATGATAATATTAATTAAGTATTATTGTGCCATGGTTGGGTTGAAAGGTTGACTTTGTTGACTTGTTGACTTTGTTGACCGGTTGACTAGGTTGAACTTGTTGACCATCATCATTACAATGGCTATCATTTCATGGCAAAGACTTTTGCTTGCTTGTTATTCTTTGCAAAATGAGTGCATGAAATGATATGGCCATTTGACTTGAACCATCACATAATACTCAATTACTATTATTTGTTATGATTATTTTGGATTATGAGAGCAAGGGTGAGAAAAATCTTGCTCATTCTATCATTTGCTTTCTCTCTCATGAAAGCTCTCCTCATCCTCAAGCTCTCCCTCTTCCTCTTGCTCTCTCTCTAGTTCATGGTTCTATTGTCTCATGTGTTGAGAAGCAAGAACCATAGAAATAAAACCCAAAACACTTCTCTACTCATCCTAGTATACAAGGTTTAGCAAACCAAGTGTTCTAGTTTCCTCAAGATTGAGGTTGAAGCCAAAGGTTGAAGCTTTCAGGTGGATCCATCTTCGGCACAAGGAGACGACGAGGAGAGAACTATCCGACCACCACAAGGAGTCGAAGAGAAGGAGTTCAAGTTAAGGTATAACCCCCTAACCGAGTAGGTAAAACTCCTAGTTAGGTTGTTAGATAGTTGTTTAACAAAGATCCGTACTTTGAGTCCATATTACCCACCAAAGAAAAATCATTTTTTACCATTTCCGCAAGCTCGAAAGAACCGGGAAGGGTAACGTAGACTTACACTTACGACTCTCAAGAGAAAACGCACTTAGGAATCCTCACGGTTCTTAAGGAGAAAATACACATACGGGATCCTCTCGACTCGTAGGGAGAAAAGTCTTTATGAGACCCTCACGGCTCATGAAGTTGAAAGGTCTTAGGCGGCAGATCCAAACCTGTTTCCTAAGCCATGGCTGCCCTACAAGGAGGTCAAGATGGACTATCTACGGGCCACATTTGCCAAAGTTGCATTCGCCAATGAAATAAAGAAGCAACTTACGGGTCCTCATGATTTGTAAGGAAAAATACCCGAGTGAGATCCTGACGACTCACGGAGGCGATGAACACTTAGAAATCCTCACGATTTCTAGGGAGAATTTGCACCTATGAGATCCTCTCGACTTGTAGGGAGAAAAAACCTTCTTGAGACCCTTACGGCTTATGAAGATGAAAAAAGTCTTAGGCTACAAAGACCCTAAACTTATCTCCTAAGCTCTCAATTCTATGGCCATGCATAACTCTGCACTACTTCACCCACGTACATACTTAAGTGGGCAAAGTAGTGGGGGGCATTTGTTCCCGCCAAAATTTTGGCTCAAAACTTGCTCCCTTATAAAATAATAACCATAAATTAAAATTTTAAATAAAGTGACAGCTCCACATGCAAAACATGTAGGTACTGTCTTGGATAGAATTAAATCCAATGATGGCGCCTCACGTGGGCGCCAATGTGCAAAGCAAAAAAAGAAATCTATTAAATAAGAGTTAAAAACTCTAAGGCAACGCCTCACATGCCTTGCACGAGGGCGCCAGCGCCAAGAGTTAAAAACTCCGAGGTAGCGCCTCATGTGTTTTCCACGAGGGCGCCAGATCCATGAGTTAAAAACTCCGACGCAGCGCCTCACGTGCCTTGCACGAGGGCGCCGGCGCTGAGAGTTAAAAACTTTGAGTCAGCGCCTCACGTGCTTTGCACGAAAGCACCGACGCCGAGAGTTAAAAACTTTGAGACAACGCCTCACGTGCCCCGCACGAGGACACCAACGCTAGAACTAAAAGCTCTCTATAAAATAGAGCACTATTGGATTAAAAATCCAAGGGTGATTAAAAATCACCAAGCTACAGAATAAGCTCTGTATGGGAAAATATTTCCCCAATCTTTCTAAACAAGAAAGATTACGCTCTGTAAAATAGAGCACCGTTGGATTAAAGATCTAATGGTGACTAAAAATCACGAAGCTACAGAATAAGCTCTGTATGGAAAATATTTTCCCAATCTTGTTAAAAACAAGAAAAATATCTTCTATAAAACAAAAGTTCTTGGATCAAAGATCCAACGGTGGATAAAATCCCTAAATCAATTAAGGATCTCTCAATGAGAGATTTATTTAACTAAATCAACAAACTTTCCTCCACTATATAAAGGCCCCAAGACTTCAAGTCTTAGAGAGAGGAACCCCCCATAAATTTCAAGTTCAAAAAGAAGAGCAAGCAAAAAAAGAGCTTTAAGAGAGAAGAAAAAAGAAGAACTTTCTTCAAGGTAAATAGAGATCGTAGTATCTCATTTGCATACCCAAGGGTTTAAGCCTCATAAAAGAAAATAGTTCTTTCCCTGGATCTAAGATCCATGAGACACATCTCCCACAAACGAGAATTTAATTCTCATGATGATGAATTTGTTCTTGGGGATTGAAGATCTAGAGGAGAACAAAGAATCGAACTCTTCAGAAAAATACACAAAGAAAGAGACAGCGCCAAGCGCCTCACGTGCCCCTCACGTGGGCGCTACTCAATAAAGAGTTCCTAGCACTTAGTGGTTGGCGCCCAGCGCCAAGTGCCTCACATGCCCTTCACGTGGGCGCTGCTCAATAAAGAGTGCCTAGCACTCAGTGGTTGGCGCCAAGCGCCCCATGTGCCCCTCATGTTGGCGCTGCTTAATAAAGAGTGCTCTGCACTCAGTGGTTGACGCCCAGCGCTAAGCGCTCCACGTGCCCCTTACGTGGGCGCTGCTTAATAAAGAGTGCTATGCACTCAGTGGTTAGCGCCCAGCACCGAGCGCCCCACGTGCCTCTCACTTGGGCTCTGCTTAACATAAAGCGCTCTGTAAGTAGAGCCCAGCGCCATAAAGAGTGTTTAACACTCCATAAAAAATAAAAAATAGGGTGAGCATCAGAGCCCATATCAATACTCAGCATTGTTGCACAGAAAAGGGACCGAGCCCAAACAAGTGTTTAACACTTTATTCAAAAACTGAGTGGGCTGACTTCAAGTTGACCAAAAGTCCCTAATTCAGATCAACCGAGCCCATATGCTCATAATTTTTCTAAATTGGTCTTAGCCCCAAACCCAACTACAAATCTCCCAACTGACATTGGTTCAAGGGTACATCTCCCCACACCTCTGATATATGTCGTTGTAATTCTTCAACATCTTCAGAGAGGCGGCGGGTCCCGACAATCAACAATTCCTTGGACCGTAATGTTCTCAAACTAGCTATGGACCGTAACTTCCCAAAACTAAAATGATAGAGTCCAAATGCTCTTTCGTTGGATAAAAAAATGATCCTGAACCCCCGTTAAGTAGATCTTAGTCCAACATCGGATTAATGTATCCTTAACAAATATTTAAGTCGATCTTAATCTCAAACAAGGTTAACGATCCTTAAATCAGACTAACCCTAAATCTAAGAAAATACGGATTTGGACTAATCCACGCCCTACGGGCGACAACACAAATTAGTCTTTGTATACAATCCACGGGCAACAAAAAATAAAACAAACACACACGACACGAAGTGACCTTCTGGAGCAGGAGAAAGTGGTTATCGCTACACGGTAACATAATTAACTGCAGGGGCTTGCACCTACAGGAAAGAGCTTCCCCACAATCAAAAACCCCTCACGACGAGGGGGAATCTGATGAAATCTGCTACAACGGCCGCATCTGTCTAAATCTCCGATACACGGCGCCAAAAATCAACTTGGCATCTTCGGAGAGGTGGACGGATAAATCCAAATAACATCTGCCCTAAAAATTCAGTCCAGACGTCCTAACGTCCCGGTCGCGTCTTTCGACGGTAAAAAATATCACCCAATCCCAGTTCTCTACCTTTCTGTACCCCATGTAACAGTTTACATATGTAGGATCCTGATCCGATATCTCATACCTAGGACGTAGAGGATACTGAGAAAACAGTTCTCGGTAACGAACACACCCGAAGAATATGCATCAACATACACTTTCTTCAATTGGGTAGCATGGGAATATTGGTATTCCTCTATTTCCTGCTCAGACTTATAACAATTATAAGGTTGAGCAGAACCAACGTTCCTCAGCTCAGCATAATAAGCAGATTCGGTCAATACATCCATATTATTATCTTGATTAAGGTATGTCACGGTCGCTATCAGGAGAGAGAGAAGAAAACACTCAGCGTATGCTCTTGCAAGATCAGATTATTTATTATTTTATCTAATCAGGATGGCTCCCACTGTTTTTATCAAATCTTCCTTCAAAGCCTAGAAGATAAGGCTAGCCGGGATTAATTACACCCTACAAGTTCGCCAATCTTTCGGCCGGGCCAGTGTCGGTATTTTGAGGGAGGTTCCCATGCTTTCGCACGGACCTAATTAAAATAAATCTCTTTTTCCCAGGGGCGTAACCCCGTTAACACCTTTTTAGACACCTACTTTGATTTGCTAATTGTAATGTGCAAAACTTTCCCAGGAGTAACTCTTACTCTCAGTGGCTATCGGAATCCAACTATCTCATAGAAGGTATGCAATCTCATTGCATATTTCAACACTTGAAATTCCCGATAATATTTTGCCCCTAGCAGTTTATGACCTTAACATAGTCAACAATTAAGTGCTAGTCAAGTTCAACCCGTCATTTCGTGATTGAATTAAACCCACCCATACGACCCTTAATATAGTTAACAAAGTCATACGACTACCCTAATCCAATCGCATCACATGCTTTAGCAGATAAGCACTAATCAGCTACCGCACACTACACCTTAACATAGTCAACAAACGTAGCACGAATACTAAATAGTACTTATCTGAAATGACGGAGGGATATGATAGGTTTTTAAGAAAATCTTTTGCGTAATGAACTTGATATCGTCGTAGAATCGAGTGATTTTGAAAAGGAGTGGTTTAAGCTCCGCTTTTTAAAATCATGTGTTTTTCAAAATAAACCGAGTGTGTGTAGCATCTGCTAGCTTTTGCTAAAGAGCTCATTCCCGGTGAAGGGATCTCGGCTCTTTTATCATCGAATGAAGTGCTGGATATTCATCGAGGAATACTGTTATGCAAAGCAAAAACAAGAGCTACCAGTTTTGAAAATTTGATTCTACAACATCTTTAGGGTTCTTTCCTTTCATTAATCTCATTAATGAAGTCCCATCATTTATGCTTCCTAAGCATCACAGATAAAGAAACGAAAATAGAGCGTATGCTTATGCCATCCGCATTCGCCACAGTATCCCGTTATGCACCGTCAGGTTACTTAACTAACGACATAGAGGGGCGGGACTAACGCGGGTGCAAAACAAAATGTCACGACCCGAAGGTACGGAATGTGACCGGCACTTAAATTACGAAGCGTCTAGAGGCGCGACGTAATCTAAGTAAGTCTAAGCCCAGAAATCTAAACCATTTAAAGAATAAGTAAAGGAAAACATGTAGGAAAACAAGTTTAAAAGCAACATCAAATTTTCTCAAAAATTTTGGCAGAGTCTCATTTTTAAAAACTGGCCCCAAACGGGTACAAACAAGTATAATATATACAAACAATAAAAAGGCATCCCCAAGCGGGAGCTACCTCTACGCCCACAGGCGGAAACAACCACACAATGCACAATAATATACAACGCCAAAAGGCGAGGCTCAAAACTCAAGGAAAACCAAATCCACCAGAAACCATAATAATACAAGCGCGACTCTAAGATCGAAATGAAAACAACTGGTCTTCTAAGGTAACAAGAATACAAGTCTGGTTGATGGAGCTTACAAGATACAAATGAAATAATAAAGGTACAACGGCGGTCCATATACAATGAACCAACCTACCAAGCAAATCACCCTGAATGAAATGATGTGCCAGCAAGCTGCCAAGGAAAACCTGTACATCAAAACCTGTAAGAAAAATTTGGCACAATGGGGGTGAGTTGCCAACTCATGAGTAGAAGACATCTGCGAGAAGAAATTGAATGCACGGCGCTGTCCTAGGTCATAATAATATACTTAATATATCACTGGTCATTTAGTAGCGGCAAGTAATAATCTATACTTAAATGCAATGCTCAGTGCTAGTGTCTGTGCCTCAAGTAGTAACATGTCATGTGTATGAGTATGCATGCACCATGAATGTAAAACAATAAACCCTGAAATCTGGATATATCTATATAAGAAATCTTTAACTTTTATAATAGTAAAATTTGTATAGAAATCTGAAACATCACCGATGAAATCCATGGAAATCCGTGTCAAGTATCGACACAAAACATGTAAATCTCAAGTCTCAATACCTCATAGTCTCAATATCTCGGGCTCCGTCAGTCCGGATCGGCCCATATCATCAAATCTCACGACAACGGTCGGTATCCTCCGGATATCCGCCGCGCTAGACATCACCGGTAGGTAGTCTTTCCCTGCCAGGCTCATCGTCTACAACTCGATCTTCTTGCCCCGGGGTACCATACCGTGCCCACCATGTACCCTAGACGGTTCATCCACTCCTCGAATCGGGTCTCGAAATCCAACAGAAAACATGAAATCTCATGGTGGACGACACATATATCACGAGAAAACCGCAACTTGTATTTTAAAAAGGGAGGGGGAGAGAGAGAAGTTTATATATATATTCTTGCGAATTTCCCCAAAATCCAAAAATCTCATAGAAATCCAAAATCCCAAAATCATGAGTAAGTAATAATGAGTATCGGCATAAGCCCCAAAATACTGCATGATAACATGAAAATGTGAATGCATGAAATGTCTAAGTAATAAATGCAATGTCTAGACTAGCACCTGAGAGTAATCACAATATTATATTAATCTAGCCTTTAGCTGATTTCTATCAATAAAAGATAATATGTTCTAAAGTGTACGTGACATAGCAATTACCGATGATGATGTGTGTGAGCCAGCAAATAAGTGTACATGGAATATGCGCATCATCGGTAATGGTGCTGGTGTCCTAACAGGCAGAGTTTCATACTGACTAAAGAAACATATGTATGAACATGCAACTTGATGATTACAATCTGAATGAAAAGATGAATGTGTATTAACCACTCATTTGGAATGTACATATCTAACTACAACTATATGACTCAAGCCTAAACTATGTATCTATCTAACCTACTAAGGAACTAAACTAAAGGAACTAGTCGATAGGAAATAAGAATCCACCTACAGTCTGAGTCGATATCTCTAATAGTCGGCGATCCGGCCTCAATAGCGTCACGTACATAGTACGACTTCCTCGAGTCAAGAGTGCAGATCAATCATCACATCTACGTCTCGTACGGTAAAATTTATCGTACGGCATCCCAAAATCGGGGTACGGGTCAACTATCACCTATGTACATCATCATTCGTATAATATCATCATCAAATAATGTCATGATCAAGGGTACTGTACTGTAATCGCATACATCCCAATATCATCAATCATATATCATTGTCTGCGTAAATATACATCGTCAATTGGTCCTCAGAAATATCATGTCACATATATCATATCGTAATCAAGTCATATATATATCATATCGTAATCAAGTCACACATATATCATATCGTGATTCAGTCACATATTACAGTCCGGGTTCTATTCTAGAGTCTCGTATATCTCAATGTCATCATCACCTATTATCGTTTATATATACATATCCATTTTCTCATTTTCCAACAATCTGCTAACATCATAATACGACTGTATTGCTAAGAGATCACGGCATCAAGCCCAGTTATATCGTCTCATCCCCATGTATCATATAACATCCTTATATATTTATGTTGTGTGTGTATATATATATATACCTACACACATTCCTATATATATATACACACACATACACATATACACCAAGTCAAGTTTCTGTGTGTGCGTGTGTGTGTTTACCTGAAACCTACGAATTCCCTCCAAGACATTCATCCTCTGGTAAAGTCTTCCTAGATCAGTCTAGTCCAACCTAAAGTCTTTAATAGGGTCCTACTCGCCAAGAATCTAAGGTCGCGTCCGACTTCCTAATGACAATAAGTAATATTCCTATTCTACGTTTGCGGGGGTGCTAAACGCCATCCACCCGACTTCCCCCGTAGATATACATCTACTCACCTGGTCCTTACCTGCCGAAAACGATGTCGCCCTCCTCTTCTTCCTCGTCCGAAGTCCACGTGAGGGGTACCTATACACAAAAATATATAATATCGTAAACTGAATCACGGACAAAACCAAAACGACGCACGAAACGCGCATAGGTTAAAACCTATGACCCGCTCATGCAAAAGAACCAAATATCGCTCGATATCGGCGTACAAACGCCGATTGATCGAGATAAAACACCAACAAACAACTCGTAGTTTCAACACTCATCATTTATAATATAAAATATGGTTTAAATCATCAAAATCTTAAAATCGATCAAATCGTCCTATTTAGCAAAACCTTGAAAATGTCAATTTACCGTTTTACTTCAAAACTTGATGTTTAAATGAAACCAATGGTCATAATATTTATTAAATAACATAACTAGATTATATAAACCATTACTATATTTTTATCTCACAAATTTGTCTTAAATTGAAAATTCTAGTTTGAAATTTTATCCGATTTCAACACCTTATAAGCAAAACTTCCCAATTCCACAACTAAACTTGATTTTGCATGAATTAAATTATTAAACTACAATTTATGATGTTAATAATGTCATGAAACCATAATTAGATTTTAAATCTCAATTATTTAAGAAATTTCTAAAACCTAGTTAGCAAAAATAGCATATTTATCACAATTTTCCATTATCAATTTGAAACTAGTAACTAAATTAGGTTTTTCATTCCTTTAACATGTTAATATTCTCATTAAAACCACAATCTAATGATAAAAACCTTAATTAGAATTTTATATCACCAATATATATATTTTATAAAAACCTAGTTAGCAAAATTGTTTAATTTAAACAATTTTGAATGAACAATTTACAATACATCAACCATGCTAGATTTTTCCTTTCTAAAAATGTTAAACTACTTATTATAACCCTACTCCATTAATAAAAACCATAACTTGATTTTAGAAACCCTATCTTGAATTCTAAACTTGCAAATAGAATCAATTTAGAAAATCTAAATATGCTAGATTAAAGCATTTAACCACAATTAATCATTGGGATAAGAATTATACCTCCACAACATGAGATCCAAACATGAAAATATGACTCCAAAAGAATGGTTTCCTACTTCAAAATCCATGCTAAATAGGTCAAAGGAAAATGGTAGAGATTGAATATTGATTTTGAGGTTTATTTTTGGAATTTTTGTTGAATTTTTTAATGATTTTTGGAGGGAAAATGAGCTTGGAAAATTGGGGGGGCTGCCATGGGGTGAGGCCGGCCACTAGAGGTGGAGTGGGGAGTGAGAGAGAGAAATGAGGGTAGAATTGTGTAGAAGTCTCATGAAGAAACCATTTCCTTTAAGTCTTTTCACTAATTCTTTATTTTTTGTTTATTTTCTTTTCTAAGTTAATCCTAGAAAAGTCTAGAAGTATGGAAAATTTTGGAAATGAATTTTGCATGATACACACTAGATTCCAATATGTAATGGTTCACTTTTTCTAAATTAACCCATTCAAATTTGTAATTTACACTAATTTAATGTATATTTAAACGCTTATGTAAATTTTTAAAATAATTAATTAAGGAAAAATATTTAAGTAAAATAATAATTTATAAGTCACTAAATAAACACCAATTACTAGTAATTACATAATTAAAATAGTTCTTTTTAAATTTCGGAAGAAAATAATTTATAGTTAAGTTTTACGAAAAATACGGTTTATTTTACCGAAAATCAGAAAATCCACCTAAAGGATTTTATTTATTTATTTATTTATTTATTTATATTTAAAACGCTACAATCTTCCCCCCTTAAAGAAATTCTGTTCCCGAATTTAAATTAAAATCCCCCTAAATACTAAAACATTTAGCAAAACACTCAAATTATCGGGGCTCCGAAATCATCAATACATAACTAAAAATCAACTCCGTCAAGCATAACTCAATCATCGGAGTTATGGTGAAAATATCATGTCAAAGTCCAATACGAAAACCAACCTGAAATTCATCAAAACTATAACTTGTATATAGGGCGCATCGTAGTAAAATCGTCTGAATATCTTAATAAAGAAGCATGCAACCCCCCCTTTTAAAATCGCCGTGCGATACACGTGTCATGGCATATGTAGCGGATGTTTATTTAAAAAAATAGCTATACATATATATCTTTTATTTAATATACACGTCCCATCTGGTTACTAAATCAAATAGTAATTATTATAAAAACACACTGCTCAAAATGAAATCAATCCCAATCACATCAAAAAAATATCATTTGCGTCCGGTGCGCACTGAAATCGAAACAAAATACAGATGCCACGAATACGCACAGAAAAAAAACTGAGTGCAACGGGTGTGCACCAAAAATATCGGTCAAGTGCAACAGGCGTGCACGACAATAATATCAGGTGCATCTAATCTGCACAAAACCCCGATTTAGTGCATCTGGTGTGCACAAAATCGTATCAAGTGCGCCAAGTGTGCGCAAGAATCTCAGTCAAGTGCACATGGTGCACGAAAAACATACACCGAATATCAAAAATCGAAATCGCGGTACGAAAAATGCATGAAAACTATGTCGAAGCATACGTCAAAATCATGTGCAACCCATATGCACGAAATCAAATTAATATCTCAAAATGTATAAAACCAAATCGAGTGCACTGGGTATGTACAAAACAACATCAATACAACTGATATATGAAACACGAATAGAGTGTAATGAATATGCAAATAGGAAATACCGATCGTAGAACAAAATCTTCAAAATACCAAAATCCAAACAACGGAAATATGAAATTCAAATCACCAAATCACAATCGTAAACACTATCGTCAATGTGCGCCTTTTCTAATGTCGACTGATTCGGACTCGTCTCCTCATCGCTGTGCTGACTGCGCTACAAACGACTATGCTCATATCGAGAGTCTCCCACGTAATCTATCCCTTCACCTGATGTCCGGACTACGTTAAACTTTTCGATCAATTCATCAAAATCCCAAAATTCCCTGAGAGCTCAACACTCAAGTACAGTTTAAAAATATCCAGTACATGCCCCAGCATCTGCGGACCAGCCGTAGAAGGGCAAACCCAAGCCTCACTAATGGCACTACGGAACAGCCGTAAACCCTAAGGTTCAAAGGCGTTCTCGTGGTCATTATGTCGAGTTAGGGTTTCATTCTTCTAGAGGGTCCATAGAAATACCTGCATGTTCTTCCGAATACCTTAAACTTGGGAAAATGGGTTTCTGACTTTCGTTCGAACCTTTTAACTTCGTTTGGACGACATGTGAATACCCTTCTTCCGCACGCTCATCAATGCTTTAATCCTCAAGAATAAACAATACCCTAATGGTTATCGCATTCGAGCAGCAGCTCCTTCTGCCTGTGCGACCGTGGTAACATAAACCACCATCCGATATCGACGAAGATAGATCAAAGGAACGAATAGAATACGATGCAAAGAAATGTATATCCTAAGTCTCCTTAAGCAGAGTAGCGTATCGTAAGTATGCCGCGGATCATACCCATGGTACGTCACTCTACCTAAGTCACATACTCAATCAACCAAGGGTCATCCTAGACTTATACAAAGGTTAAACCTGGCTCTGATACCAACTATGTCACGACCCGAAGGTACGGAACGTGACCGGCACTTAAATTACAAAGCGTCTAGAGGTGCGACGTAATCTAAGTAAGCCGAAACCCAGAAATCTAAACCATTTAAAGAAGAAGTAAAGGAAAACATATAGGAAAACAAGTTTAAAAGCAACATCAAATTTTCTCAAAAATTTCGGTAGAGTCTCCTTTGTAAAAACTGGCCCCAAACGGGTACAAACAAGTATAATATATACAAACAATAAAAAGGCATACCCAAGCGGGAGCTAGCTCTACGCCCACAGACGGAAACAACCACACAATGCACAATAATATACAACGCCAAAGGGCGAGGCTCAAAACTCAAGGAAAACCAAATCCACCAGAAACCATAATAATACAAGCGCGACTCTAAGGTCGAAATGAAAACAACTGGTCTTCTAAGCTAACAAGAATACAAGTCTGGTTGATGGAGCTTACTAGATACAAATGAAATAATAAAGGTACAACGGCGGTCCTGATACAATGAACCAACCTACCAAGTAAATCATCCTGAATGAAATGATGTGCCAGCAAGCTGCCAAGGAAAACCTGTACATCGAAACCTGTAAGAAAAATTTGGCACAACGGGGGTAAGTTGCCAACTCGTGAGTAAAAGACATCTGCGAGAATAAATCGAATGCACGACGCTGTCCTAGGTCATAATAATATACTTAATATATCACTAGTCATCTAGTAGCGGCAGGTAATAATCTATACTTAAGTGCAATGATCAATGCTCGTGTCTGTGCCTCAAGTAGTAACATGTCATGTGTATGAGTATGCGTACACCATGAATGTAAAATAATCAACCCTAAAATCTGGATATATCTGTATAAGAAATCTTTAACTTTTATAATAGTAAAATTTGTATAGAAATCTGAAACATCACCGATGGAATCCATGGAAATCTGTGTCAAGCATCGACACAAAACATGTAAATCTCAAGTCTCAATACCTCATAGTCTCAATATCTCGGTCTCCGTCAGTCCGGATCGGCCCATATCATCAAATCTCACGAAAACGGTCGGTATCCTCCGGATATCCGCCGCGCTAGATATCACCGGTAGGTAGTCTTTCCCTGCCAGGCTCATCGTCTACAACTCGATCTTCTTGCCCCGGGGTACCATACCGGGCCCACCATGTACCCGAGACGGTTCATCCACTCCTCGAATCGGGTCTCGAAATTCAACAGAAAACATGAAATCTCATGGTGGACGACACATATATCACGAGAAAACCGCAACTTGTATTTTAAAAAGAGAGGGAGAGAGAGAGAGAAGTTTTTATATATATTCTTGCGGTTTTCTCCAAAATCCAGAAATCTCATAGAAATCCAAAATCCCAAAATCATGAGTAAGTAATAATGAGTATCGGCATAAGCCCCACAATACTACATGATAACATGAAAATGTGAATGCATGAAGTGTCTAAGTAATAAATGCAATGTCTAAACTAGCACCTGAGAGTAATCACAATATTATATTAATCTAGCCTTTAGCTGATTCTATCAATAAAAGATAATATGTTCTAAAGTGTACGTGACATAGCAATTACCGATGATGATGTGTGTGAGCCGGCAAATAAGTGTATGTGGAATATGCGCATCATCGGTAATGGTGCTGGTGTCCTAACAGGCAGAGTTTCATACTGACTAAAGAAACATATGTATGAACATGCAACTTGATGATTACAATCTGAATGAAAAGATGAATGTGTATTAACCACTCATTTGGAATGTACATATCTAACTACAACTATATGACTCAAGCCTAAACTATGTATCTATCTAACCTACTAAGGAACTAAACAAAAGGAACTAGTCGATAGGACATAAGAATCCACCTACAGTCTGAGTCGATATCTCTAATAGTCGGCGATTCGGCCTCAGTAGCGTCACGTACATAGTACGACTTCCTCGAGTCAAGAGTGCGGATCAATCATCACATCTACACCTCGTACGGTAAAATCCATCGTACGGCATTCCAAAATCGGGGTACGGGTCAACTATTACCTATGTATATCATCATTCGTATAATATCATCATCAAATAATGTCATGATCAAGGGTATTGTACTGTAATCGCATACATCCCAATATCATCAATCATATATCATTGTCTGCGTAAATATACATCATCAATTGGTCCTCAGAAATATCATGTCACATATATCATATCGTAATCAAGTCACACATATATCATATCGTGATTCAGTCACATATTACAATCCGGGTTCTATTCTAGAGTCTCGTATATCTCAATGTCATCATCACCTATTATCGTTTATATATACATATCCATTTTCTCATTTTCCAACAATCCGCTAACATCATAACACGACTGTATAGCTAAGAGATCACGGCATCAAGCCCAGTTATATCGTCTCATCCCCATGTATCATATAACATCCTTATATCACATATACATGTTGTGTCTATACACACACACCCCTACACACATTTCTACACACACACACACACACACACCCCCCACACCAAGTCAAGTTTCTGTGTGTGCGTGTGTGTGTGTCTACCTGAAACCTACGAATTCCCTCCAAGACATTCATCCTCTGGTAAAGTCTTTCTAAATCAGTCTAGTCTAACCTAAAGTCTTTAATAGGGTCCTACGCGCCAAGAATCTAAGGTCACGTCCGACTTCCTAATGACAATAAGTAATATTCCTATTCTACGTTTGCGGGGGTGCTAAACGCCATCCACCTGACTTCCCCCGTAGATATACATCTACCCACCTAGTCTTTGTCTGCCGAAGACGATGTCGCCCTCCTCTTCTTCCTCGTCCGAATTCCACGTGAGGGGTACATATACGCAAACATATATAATATCGTAAACTGAATCACGGACAAAACCAAAACGACGCACGAAATGCGCATAGGTTAAAACCTATGACCCGCTCATGCAAAAGAACCAAATATCGCTCGATATCGGCGTACAAACGCTGATTGATCGAGATAAAACACCAACAAACAACTCGTAGTTTCAACACTCATCATTTATAATATAAAACATGGTTTAAATCATCGAAACCTTAAAATCGATCAAATCGTCCTATTTCGCAAAACCTTGAAAATGTTAATTTACCGTTTTACTTCAAAACTTGATATTTAAATAAAACTAATGGTCATAATATTCATTAAATAACATAACTAAATTATATAAACCATTACTATATTTTTATCTCACTAATTTGTCTTAAATTGAAAATTCTAGTTTGAAATTTTATCCGATTTCAACACCTTATAAGCAAAACTTCCCAATTCCACAACTAAACTTGATTTTGCATGAATTAAATTATTAAACTACAATTTATGATGTTAATAATGTCATTAAACCATAATTAGATTTTAAATCTCAATTATTTAAGAAATTTCTAAAACCTAGTTAGCAAAAATAGCATATTTATCACAATTTTCCATTATCAATTTGAAACTAGTAACTAAATTAGGTTTTTCATTCCTTTAATATGTTAATATTCTCATTAAAAACACAATCTAATGATAAAAACCTTAATTAGAATTTTATATCACCAATATATATATTTTATAAAAACCTAGTTAGCAAAATTGTTTAATTTAAACAATTTTGAACGAACAATTTACAATACATCAACCATGCTAGATTTTTCCTTTCTAAAAATGTTAAACTACTTATTATAACCCCACTCAATTAATAAAAACCCTAACTTGATTTTAGAAACCCTATTTTGAATTTTAAACTTACAAATAGAATCAATTAAGAAAATCTAAATATGCTAGATTAAAGCATTTAACCACAATTAATCATTGGGATAAGAATTATACCTCCACAACATGAGATCCAAACATGAAAATATGCCTCCAAAAGAATGGTTTCCTACTCCAAAATCCATGCTAAATAGGTCAAAGGAAAATGGTAGAGATTGAATATTGATTTTGAGGTTTATTTTTGGAATTTTTGTTGAATTTTTTGATGATTTTCGGAGGGAAAATGAGCTTGGAAAATGGGGGGGCTGCCATGGGGTGAGGCCAGCCACTAGAGGTGGAGTGGAGAGAGAGAGAGAGAGAAATGAGGGTAGAATTGTGTAGAAGTCTCATGAAAAAACCATTTCCTTTAAGTCTTTTCACTAATTCTTTATTTTTTGTTTATTTTCTTTTCTAAGTTAATCCTAAAAAGTTCTAGAAGCATGGAAAATTTTGGAAATGAATTTTGCATGATACACACTAGATTCCAATATGTAATGGTTCACTTTTGCTAAATTAACCCATTCAAATTTGTAATTTACACTAATTTAATGTATATTTAAAAGCTTATGTAAAATTTTAAAATAATTAATTAAGGAAAAATATTTAAGTAAAATAATAATTTATAAGTCACTAAATAAACACCATTTACTAGTAATTACATAATTAAAATAGTTCTTTTTAAATTTATGAAGAAAATAATTTATAGTTAAGTTTTACGGAAAATACGGTTTATTTTACCGAAAATCAGAAAATTCACCTAAAGGATTTTATTTATTTATTTATTTATTTATTTTTAAAACGCTACACAAAAGCAACGTTTATTATATATCATATATATAATAACAAAATTCGTCTCATCGTATAAAGAGATCACATCACAGAATATCAGCAGCAGAAGTCCACATATGAAATATTGGATATACTAGAAATTCAGTGTTTTAAATTAAGCCAGTAAAAACACGGATTCCACGGTCGTGATGAATAGCCAAACCCACATCCCTTGTAGGGTTCCGCAGCACCGCCACTGGGTTTCGGGAGGCATCGACCATACCGTTTTCAAAAATTTGGCGCTCTAAAGAACCCTAACCTAGAATCTTTACTAGAGAATTAGACGAAACTAGAATGTAAACATCTTTACACTAAGTGAACAAGGAATACAACCTTTGTAGACCGGTATTTCACTTCAATAGCCCCGTGTAGTAGTCCCTTCGCTCCAAATAGTGAATTACCGGACTCTAGAAAAGCTCCACAAGATGAAAGGAACAAGCTTGCTTGAAGTCTTCGAGGCCGAAGACGATCTACGTCGAGGAGACACTAACTCAAGCTACCTCTTCACTAATTGTAAAGCAAACAATCTAAACTAAATGGCTAATCTAGTGTAGGTTGATGATGTAGGAATTTTGCTCACTTTAGAATAATTTTTCTCACTGATTTTCTTCACCACCAAAAAAGCTAGAGAGCTTGAGAAAGGAGATGAAGAAAAAGCAACCATGGAGTGAAGCAAGTGTAGAATGAATCTCATGAGTGAGAATAGCAACCATGGGTGAGATAATATCTCGTACTAACTCTTGTAGAGACTTAACCATGGCTTAAGATAATGGCTGAGTTAATAAATATCTAATGTAAAACAAAACTAGTGGACTAAGTGAATGGTTCTACAAGCTTCCACAAAGCTCAAACCATGTGACTAATTTCCAACTAATTAGTGATTTACTTTAAATAAATAAACCCCACATTATCATAAGCATGGTGTGAATCTCATACACCTATATAGCATGTAGCAACAAGCATGACACATTAATCTATATCACATATATATTAAGTGTACACAAGTGAGAAAAAGAAATGCTTAAGTGAGCTAATATTAGTTAATGTAAATTAATATATCAAATATATAATTATACATTAAATTATTAAATCAACACTTTATTTAATAATCCGGCTATATCACATATAACCGGCTGATATCATATGTATCAACTTATCGAATCAACACCTGATTCGATAACCCGATTATATCGCATATAACCGATCGATATCGCATATAACCGATCGATATCGTGAGAATAGAATGCGGTATCACATACGCGCATTAATCTCGGTCCTGCACATATCACATATGAGCTCCTACTTTGTTTCGCTTGAGCCAGGAAACCTCTGTGTTGGACTTTAAAGACTCGTCAATACGCCGGCAGTAGGTGATGATCATATCAAACACCCACAAGCTGTCAGCGGTACTAGATGGACATAACGGCTACCCGGGTATTCAACAATCAGAAGATCAGCAAGCAAGTCTGCTCATACTCCTGTGAATCCAATAAGTAACACTACCGTACAGTCCGGTCTTTTCATCTGATATGTCGCATATCTCAGCTTGGGGGTGGTAAACGTCAGACCCCAATAGTCTGATAAGCCATGCTGATGTGATGCCCATAACGATTCGAGAAACTACTGATAACACTTACCAGTAAATCTCAGCAGTCCTGGCCAGGGATTTCCTGTTCTGGCCAATCGAGTATAGCGCAACATCAACCCCCAATACCGGAAGAGACGAAATCCCCTCCTATCGCTCATTGCCTCAGTGTGACTCGGGAATGTACCCAAAAACCACAGTTTTGCACGTTCTCTTGAACGTGGTAAGGTGAAAATCAAAGCACAGTGGGAATCACACAAGACTCTGTGACGATCTCGGGTCGACAGACTAACGTGTACCAGTGTCGCCACAGAACTGTTATCTGACGATATGTATAATACACTGAGCACCCTGTTTCCCCCAATCAGAGCAAAGCTCTGTTCAAATTTTCAAAATTTGAAATGAAACGGTGCTTCATAAAAGCGCCAGCAAGCAACGCTCACGTGCAAAGCACAGGTGCGCCAGCGCTAAGAGCGCCCACGTTAAGAGCGCCGGCGCTCTGAAGCAGCGCTCACGTGCAGAGCACGAGTGCGCCGGCGCTAAGAGCGCCAGCGCTCTGAAGCAGCGCTTACGTGCAGAGCATGAGTGCGCTAGCGCTAGAACTAAATGTTCCCCACAGTTGGATCAAAGATCCAACGAAGATGATAAATCATTAAGTTACCAGAATAAAATTCTGTTAAGAAAACATTCTTCAGAATCTTTCTAAACAAAAAGATTTTGCTCTGCAAATCAGAGCACTGTTGGATCAATAATCCAATGGTGATTAAAAATCACCAAAATACAGAATAAATTATGTATGGGAAAAGATTTCCCAATCTTGTTAAAAACAAGAAGATCGCCTTCTGTAAATCAGAATCCCTTGGATCAAAGATCCAACGGTGGGGATATCCTCAAATCAATTAGAGAAAAGATCTCTTCAACTGATTCAACAAATCAGCTTACCCTATATAAAGGCCCCAAGACTTCAAGTCTCATATAGAGGAACCTCCCCATAAACTTTGAGAAACTTCAGATAGAAGAGCAAGCTATCGGCAGAAGAAGAACTTTTCTTCAAGATAAAAACAGAGAGATAAAAAATCTCATCAGAAAAAGAACTTAGTTCTTATGCTAGATCATAAATCTTTAAGACAAATTGTTTTTCACAAAAGAGATTATAACATCTCATTATAAAAAGGGGGGAGAATAATTCAATTCTCTTAGAATCACAGATCCATAAAGGCAAAGCCTTTCACCAAGAACTTTAGAGATTGAAACATCTCCTATGAAATAAGAAATTTGTTCTTAGACCCATGAGACAAAATCTCTTATAAGAAAGAATTTAATTCTCAGAGCGCAGAACTGCCTAAAAAGAGTCATAGCGCTCCAATTAAAAGAAGAGCCTTAGCGCTCCAAATCTAGAGCCTTAACGCTCCAAATCTAGCACACAGCGCTCCAAGTCTAGCGCACAGCGCTGCAGGGCCTTAGCGCGCCAAATCTAGCGCACAGCGCTCCAAGTCTAGCGCACAGCGCTGCAGAGCCTTAGCGCTCCAAGTCTAGCGCACAACGCTCCAAATCTAGCATACAGCGCTGCAGAGCCTTAGCGCTCTAACTTTAACAGAAGCGTACTGCGCTCATTGTCTGGCGCACAGCGCCAAGCGCGGCACGTGCTCCTCATGTGTGCGCTACTTCACCAGAAGCGCACTGCGCTCATTGTCTGGCGCATAGCGCCAAGCGCTCCACGTGCTCCTCACGTGTGCGCTACTTCACCAGAAGCGCACTGCGCTCATTGTCTGGCGCACAACGCCATGCACACCACGTGCTCCTCACGTGTGCGCTGAGAAAACATAAATTGTTCTTTAAATAATAAAGCCCCAGAGCAATGATAAGTGCTCAGCACTCAATAAAAGACAAAAAGGCTGTCAGAACCCAAAACAATGCTCAGCATTGTTAAATGTTTAACATTTTTACTAAACGGGCCGAGCCCAAGTTGGCCACAAATCTCTCATTCAGATTAATTGAGCTCATATGCTCATAAATCTTTGATCTTAATCCCAAATTGGACTACAGATCTCCCAACCAATATTGGTTCAAGGGTACATCTCTTCACTCCTTTGATATTTGTCGTTGTAATCCTTCAACGTCTTCAGAGAGGTGACGGGTCCCGACAACCAGACATTCCACGGACTGTGGGGTCCTTAAACTCATGGACTATGATGTCCTTAAACTTTACAGACTATGATGTCTCTAAACTACCACGGACTGTGGGGTCCTTAAACTCATGGACTATGATATCCTTAAACTTTACAGACTATGACGTCTTTAAACTATGGACTATGATTTCTTTAAACTTCTGGACCGCAAAGTCCCTAAACTAAAACAATAGAGCCCAAATGCTCTTTTGTTGGATCTAAATGATCCTGTTAAGTAGATCTTAGTCTAAAATTAGACCAACGTATCCTTAACAAACGTTAAGTTGATCATAGTCTAAAATTAGACTAACGTATTTTTAACAAACGTTTAAGTTGATCTTAGTCTCAAATGAGACTAACGCGTCCTTAAACCCAACCCCAAACCCAAATCTAAGAAAATAAGGATTTGGACTAATCCACGTCCTACGGGCGACAACATAAATTAGTTTCCATATACAATCCACGGGCAACCAAAAATAAAACAAACACACACGACACGAAGTGACCATCTAGAGAAGGAGAAAGTTGTTACCGCGATGCAGTAGCGTAATTAACTGCAGGGGCTTGCGCCTACAGTGAAGAGCGTCCCCACAATCAAAAACCCCTCAAACGAAGGGGAATCTGACAAAGTCTGCTACAACGGCCGTATCCATCTAAACCTCCGATACAGGGTGCCATAAATTAACTTGGCATCTTCGGAGAGGTGGACGAATAAAACCAAATAGCATCTGCCCCTAAAATTCAGGCCTGACGTCCTAATATCCCGGCCGCATCTTTCAGCGGAGAACAGATTCTGGCACGCCCGGTGGGACCTTTTCCTCTTTCCACTCCACACTTCGTGTGTCATGTTTCGCGAACGAATCGCGATTTGCTATGGTTGCCTGTGAATTCGAGGTAGTAAGATTTGGTGTCTTGCTCCGTGCAGAAGAGAAAATGGCTTTCAACTGCACAAATTGCAACAACTGCAACAACTCTCATTCCGTCCCTACCGGAGGAGTGACCTACGGGCCTCAAACGGCCTTCCTTTTCATAATGCCGGTGGAACAAGTGACCCAAGCCACCACCGGGCTATTTTTCGGGACCATGACCCCACCAACGAGCTTCAACGTTCAGATGCCGTCACAGGAAGCTGCGAAGAAGTCGGTCTTTGATCGGCTTACAACCACCACGGCCCCTCTCAATGGGTCACCCAAGTCCAGTGCCTCAGTTTTTAGCAGACTGGGCCAAAGCTCAAATGGACCCATGAAGAAGCCCGTGATACCTGAGGCAGCCATCCCGAAGCGGATAGCCATCCCTGCTCCAGTGAAAGAAGTCATCAAAACGGCTTCTCCTGATAAAAGATCAATCTTTGCAAGACTGGCTACTCCAACTCCCGTTCCGGGCGAAGTCACCAAGGCTGCTACCCCTGTCCGAAAGTCTACCTTCGACAGGTTGGCTATCCCCTCTCAGCGGACGTCGGTTTTCTATAGGCTAACGACGACAACAGCCCCTTATCAGAGCAGGGGGCATGAAGAAGCCACCCCCATAACTGAGCCAGTACCGTCTGCTCGACATGCTCGACGTCACCACTGGCGCCGAGTGAGGAAGGGTGGGGGCAGTTCCCCTTCTGGATCGACACCTCCAGCTCCAACGATAGAAATTGTTGCTGCTGTTCCAACTGGGAACAGCTTTGAACCACTCAAGAGGGTGCGCAAGAACTCTCCGACGGTCGTGCTGAAGAGATCTCCTCCACCTGTGGAGAGCTCTATAAAGGCGAAGCTGGAGCAGCCCCCTCAGCGGCTGTCCTCCAAAATTTACAAAGTCTGGCGACAGGTCCAAGACTCCGTGATTGATCAAGACTACCCCCGCCGACAGAAAAAGATGAAAGTTTGGCGAGAAGGGGATCACCCTGTCAAGCCACAGAAGGTGTCATCTGTTTGGGTGCCCGCTGCAACGGCTCCCTCAACTTCAACCGCCCACAAAAGAAGGAGGCCGGAGAAGATCCCCGCGTCTTTGGAAAATCGAAAGGACACTGAATCTAAATGCCCCAAGTCTGGTGGCATGGTGGTGCATACTTTTTATATGGCTTCTGGAAAAGAGGATAGCCGTATATCTATGGGTCATCGACCACTTACACGGTCTGTGACTAAGGCTCAGGAGCAGCAACAACAAAAGCTCCAAGAAATGCTGACATCCATGGCTGCACTCACTGGACCAAAAGCAGGCCCGGAGACATCTTCGTAGCAGCGTTATAAGCAGGAAACGAATGCCGAATTCCTTCAGAGAATGCTTGAGAAGAAAGATAAAGAGGCTGCGGAACAAGCGGCCAATATAAAACAAATGGCCCTTTTATTCCAAGATATGGTAGGCCTGATGATCCAGCCAGACCCTCCAGCCGAAGATCCTCCAGTAATAATTGAAGATGATAGAGGAGAGACATCAAATCCTCTGTCGGCTCTGTCAGCAGCCAAGGAGGAGATCATCTCCAAAGCCATGCTTGATGATTATATGGCTCAGCAAATACGAGCTCATCAAGCGAATAGAGCAACCGGCCAAGTCGTCAGAACTGGGCGACCATATCCAGGATGGTACGATCAGATAAAGTACCCGCCAGGATACACAATTCCTAAATTCCATATGTACAAGGGGACATGCAATCCCCATCAACATGTCGCTCAGTTCAGGGCTCTCTGCGGCAACACTGGAGGGGATGATAAGCTACTGCTTCGCCAATTCGTCGGCAGCTTGGCGGAGACGGCGTTCGAATGGTACTCAGAGCTTCCCAACGACTCCGTCAAAACTTTTACAGAGATGGAATTGCTGTTTACCCAACGTTTCGCCAGCGCTAGCGAGCGCACCCCGATCACCACATTAATTAACGCCAGAGTGAAGCCAGGCAAAACATGGGTGCAGTATGTGATACGGTGGCGGAATCTATGGTCGAGGTGCGAGCAGCGCATCGAAGAAGCGCCTGCGGTAGGCATGTTCGTAGGGTACAGGCTGGCGCCTGGCAACTCCAGCATGCTAAGACTGGATTGGGAACTCAAAAAGTTTGACCTCGACCCTCAGGCGACCATTTCACAATTCATGATATTCTTCAAGCCAACTACTTTCCAGGCCTTGATTGACAAACTGGCCCAAATGGATCAGATGGGTCATAGACCCTCTTCTTCGAAGTTGGAATCTCAAAACGAGAAAGGGAAAGGGAAAGCGACCTTCGTCGCCAATACTCAGCAGCAGCTCAGTGGTCCAAAGCCAACTGATCGCCAAGATGAAAGACGACGATTCTTCAATGAGAAACTGAAGCGCCCTTATTCGTTTCCCCGGGATAAAATGAGGAGACTGTTCGAGCTAGCGGTGCGCAACAGGCTCATCACCTTGCCGGATCCAAAATGCCCATTGCAACCCGGTGAGGCCAATAATCCCAATTATTGCCCCTATCACCAAGTGGTAGGCCATCCAATCGAAGATTGCTTCGTCTTCAAAGGCTGGATTGAGGACTAATACCAACAGGGCAAATTCACACTGTCCGAGAATTGGAAAGTAAGCCCGCCTCAGCTGCACGCTCTTAAAAATGGGGACACACCGGGGGCATCATGCTCTTTTATAGAAGAAGCTCCATGGGAGGTCGCTCTTTCAGCCAAGACGAAAAGAATGCTGAAGGATCTCCAAACATGCCCGGCGATCAGGTGGAAAAATCCGCTGGAACCCGAGGTCATCGAGGGAATGCTGAAGCCACGCCCGATGCCAAGAATTGGTAGCGATAACCAAAACGCCCATGCCCAGCCGTCAAAGTCTTCGAAGAAGAAGGAGAAGACCAAAAAGCCCGTAAAACATGGTGACAAGCGCACGGACCTGCAAAAATATATTAACGCGTTGGAAGAATATAACCAAAAGGCGCGAACCCCGGTCACGCTTCAAGAGTTTCTCAACCACATCCTTGAAGATGGAGATGGCGATAAAGATGAGGGAGAAGACTCATCAGATGAACCTGAGGATTATGTGTCAAGCTGCCACGTGATCTCTCACTCGTTAATAAACGGTGAAGAAGCTCCGGATACAGAGAAACTGGGGGCAGATCCTGAGCCTGAACTCCTAGAACCATTTGACGAGATGATTGACGTATTCTTGGATGAAGCCCGTCAGAAAAGCAAAGCTGATCGAGAGCGCGAAATGGCCATATTTGAAAAAGCCAAATGCCGGCAACTGGACGAAAGGGTTAAAACACTCCCACCAGATCAAAGCACATCCGCCGCAAATAAAAGCAGGTGCAAGACTAGGAAGAGGTTTGCCAAAGCCATATCGATGGGAATGAAGCTGCCACCCTCCGAAGGAAATACTCCTAACAGGATATACCTTAACGAAGAGGATGCATATCCAAACTACTGATTGTACCATCGGAGGACCACACACCCTACTGAAGAATGTAACGCCTTTAAAAATTGGTGGCAGGGATATGTTTCCCACCGGCAGCATTTCAAGCGGATGAAGCGCAAATCTCGTCGGGAACAAAGAAGCACGACAGATGAGCATAAAAGAACTGCAGGTGAATGTCACATGGTTAATTCCGGAGGATCGCAAGTTCTAACCTTCGGGAGTGAATCTGATGAAGAAATAGCCCTCGGCCCTCTCTTCAAGAAATCCATCTCTGAAACAGAAGAGATGAAGACATGCGAGAACATTCAGCTGCGCAATCGCACGCTACCTGAAAAGAATCTCGGACCCGTAAACAAGGGATCGAACAAAAAGGATAAGGGGAAAGAAAAGGTCCTTGAGGATATCACCCTCGATGACCAAGTCGTCGAAGAGCTGGCAGCCAAGGACCCACCCAAGAAAAACAAGGTGGATTACAATGTTCTGGCACACCTAAGGAAAATACCCTCGCAGCTAAGCATTCTCGATACCCTTCTACTATCTAAAGAGTCAAGAGATTCTCTGATCAAGGCACTACAAGAACCTGACCATTTTCAAGCTTTACTTGCCGATGAAAAGATGAAGGACGAGCTGGAAGAAGTTCACACAGCCCGACATCACCTTCACCGACGAAGACCTCCTCCTTGGAACATGCGAGCAAAACTGTCCCTTGTATGTCACCGGATACTGTCATGACATCAAGATAGGGAAGATCCTGGTCGACAATGGATCCTCCGTCAACCTTCTCCATGTGAGAGTGTTGAAATAAATCTGCATGAGCGTTCAACACCTCGCTCGGGATAAAATCACTATCTCCGGGTTCGACTCCCAGTCATCACGGACTCTCGGGTCTGTAATACCGACGTTACGCTTTGGGCTGCTCGTCACTGATATCAAGTTCCACGTCATTGACGTCAAGACTTGCTACAACACTTTGCTCGGCCGGCCTTGGTTACACGAGTACAAAATTATCCCTTCTACACAACATCGGTGTATGAAGTATTTCAAAGATAGACTTGAATACACTGTGACAGGGGAGCTGAACCCATTCTCCGTGAATGAAGTCCGAAAGTACGAAGATGCAAAATACTTCTTGCCAGACTTCGAAGATACGGAAAGGTGCCATAAGCCGGAGAATAAGAAAAAAGCTATCACCACCATTCAGGTCTTCGGGAGCGATACCGAGGAGGAGGAAGAGATAGTCTATTCAGGACCGCCCCAATGCAATAAGCCGGGACCGTCCACCCCTATTCTGGTCTTCGGTAGCGACTCTGAGGATGAGATCAATGCAGTATTTTCTGTTCGGCCATCAATACAAACCCTTATTGGAGATGATCAGAGTTTACAGATCGCCATGGTTCTGCAAGAGCATTACAAAGAGATCGACGCACTTGATACCTACAGTGTGCAAGAACTGCAGACGTTCTAAATGTAGGGTTCCTAGGCACACCCAAGAGGTCTCACAAGGCATCAACCATGCCAATTTCAAATTCAACGGTGCCGAGAAACCCTAATACGGATCGTTGGCTAGATTTTAGGCGACAAAGTAAACTAGTTAACACTTAACTACAAGAATACGGAAATACAACCTTTGTAGATCCGGTCCACCACCTCCACGGCTCCGTGATGAAGTCCTCTCCGCTGTCCAAATCAAATCCCGGGCTCTAGCGTCGGCTTCATCGGAGAAAGAGCGGGCTAGGTCATCGACGACGTGCCGAAGATGATCTACGTCGAGGCATCGCTAGATCAAGCTCCAACTTCACCAAGTCAAGAAAACTTGTGAAGGAAACACACTCTACTACTTGGCAAGAGGTAGAGGATGAAGAAATAGGAAGTGGGTAGACTTTAGAATTGGATTTCTCACTCATTTTCATCAATCACCATTGATGAAGCAAGCTTTCTTCTTTGAAGATGAAGAAGAAGAAGAAGAAGATAATGAATATAATAAGTTAATCCTAAAATGAAAAGAATAATGAATTCTTATCATCATAGAACCATGGTTAGGTGTAGAGAATTAATTAGGGTTAAGTGGAATGGTTAGGGTTAAGGATGAGACAAAGTGGTCACAAAGTCAAAGTATTCATGAAGCTTCATGAAAGAACAAAGAATGCCACCATTTTATCATTTCCTTTTCTTTTTCCAAAAGAATAAATAAATGAATAAAATGAATAAGCAAATAATAAACCCTAACCATTTCATTAACCAAGGTTTAATTCTTTATACTTAACCAATTTTACATGCACCATCAAACATGATACAAGCATGTGCACAAAATCATATCACATATATAATGCGCACATCCGAGCGAGAAAAAATCCATTTAAAGTGAACCGATACTAGTTAATGCAAAGTAATATATCAAATATATAATTATGCATTAAATCATTAAATCAACACTTGATTTAACGATCCGGTCATATCGCATATAACCGACTAATATCCAATGTATCGATTTATCGAATCAATCCTTGATTCGATAACTAGGTTATATCGCATACAACCATATCGATACATTCATTGCGAGAATGAAATACGGTATCACATACACGCATTATTCTCGGTCCCGCACATATCTCATATGCGCTCCTATTTCGTTTCGCTTGAGCCAGGAAACCTCTGTGTAGGACTCTAAAGATTCGTCAATACGCCGGAAGCAGATGATGATCATATCAAACACCCACAAGCCGCAAGCGGTCTGCTAAACGTAACGGCCACCCGGGTATTGAGTGATCAGAAGATCGACGAGCAAGCCCGCTCACACTCCAGTGAATCCAACCAGTAACACTACCGTACAGTCCGGTCTGATCGTCTGATATGTCGCATATCTCGCCTAGGGGTGGTAAACGTCAGACCCCAATAGCTCGATAAGTCGTGTCGATATGAGGTCTATAACAATTCGAGAAACTACTGGTAACACTTACCAGTAAATCTCAGCAACCCTGGCCAGGGATTTCCTGTTATAGCCAATCGAACACAGCGCAACATCAACCCCCTATACCGGGAGAGACGAATCCCCTCCTATCGCTCATTGCCTCCATGTGACTCGGGACTGTACCCAAAATCCACCGTTTTGCACGCCCTCTTGGACGTGGTAAGATGGAAATCAAAGCACAGTGGGAACCACACAAGACTCTATGACGATCTCGGGTCAACAGACTACTCTGTACCAGTGTCACCAGAGAACTGCCATCTGACGTAAGGTATAATACCATCTGGGAGTTCTCGGCGAGTCCGTCCAGTGTACCCTGTCTCTACTGAGCACCCGTATATCATCTCTGATGTCAAACACCGATGGATATGGGATCATCCATCGCCCATCTGTATGGGTCGAGAAGGTATACGCTAGTCTACTCTGGTATATCGATGCCCCGTCTCGATACACCCACGACTAGGGACTTTGAAGGATGTACTTATGGACTACCATGTCCCCACTAGTATGATCCGCATCATAGTCTAGGTAGTCAAGTACAGATCCTAAGGGCTTTACCAACATGTAACAGGGAGACAATCAGTGTACACGTTAAGATAAAGATTAACCAGATAGCATACTATCATGTCGAGCAAGAAAGTCCTCCCTATATATGTCCAAGCATCCACTACATTATGCATCCTATGTATAGTAATGGCCTCTAGGGCATACATATAACTAACAATCTCCCACTTGCACTAGGGCCATCTAATAGCAGTGGTTGTAGTATCTCATACTCAACCATCCCATAAAAATCTCTCTCTGGGAACAGGCCTTTATGAGTGGATCCGCTGTGTTTGTCATCTGAGTCTACTCTCCAAACCTCGATCACCCTGGAGATCAACCATCTCCATGATCAGGTGACACTGCCTTAGAATATGTCTGGATCACTGATGGGACCGGCGTTCCTTGGCATAAGCCACAACTCCATTGTCTCACAATGGTTGGAACGTAGTTCATCTCATGAACCAATATACACCCAGACTGCCTCTTTGGTAGCATCTTCAGTAGCGATGTATCCAGCCTTTATCGTCTAGTATGTCACGGTATCTAGCTTGGAACTCTTCCAACATACCGTCCCTTTACAGAGGGTAAAGACAATGCCTGCGACTGACATTCAGTCGTCATTATCACCCTGGAACCCTTCCAGTGATTCTCCCCAGGATCGATTGATACCATCTCACTACAACTAGTGAGTATCCTAATATCCAATTAGATCTATCTCATAGATTCAAAATCCAGGATTTAGTAGGTATCATTATGATCCTATATGGAGAATCATTGTGATAGGCGGAGATTGATCGAGCGTAGCATAGGAAACTCCTTCCCTATCAAGAGTATGTCATCCACGTACTCTACGAGGATCGTCAACATACTCCCTACTACCTTTTTGTTTATACAAGGTTCATCTACCATTTTGATGATGTCAAACTCTTTGACTAATTCATCAAAACAGATGTTCCAACTCCGCGATGCCTGCTTTATCCTATAAAGCATCTTGCACACGTTTCCGCTGCTCCCATTGTCTACGAAGCCCTCTGGCTGTGTACTTATAGACGCTCTCTTCCAAAACATCATTTAGGAAAGCAGTCATGACACCCAACCACCAGATATCGTAGTCATGGTATGTAGCCGTGGTAAGTAGGATCTGGATGGACTTAAGCATAGATACTTGAAAAGGTTTCATCATTATCCATGCCTGGTCAATGACGAAAACCTTTAACAAGTCTAGCTTTGAAAATCTCAACCTTTCCATCTACACCAAGTAATCTTCTCAAGATATACTTGCTCCTGATGGGGATTTAACCCTTCAAATTTAGCAACCAAAGTCCATACTTTGTTGGTGTATAAGGATTCCATCTCAGATCGCTAAGCATCCAGCTATTCTTACAGAGTCCCACTCCTGATGGCCAGTTCGAAACTAGTTGGGTCATCATCTCATGATGCAATCCTCGCTCCCACTGTCATAGAGAAACCGAAGTATCTCTTAGGTGGGAGAGGAACCCTACTAGATCGGCGGAGAGGCTGAGGTTCGTTGGAATCTACTGAATCCTTTTGGTTCTATCAAATCATCAGCTGCAGTTTGCATAGCTGGAACCTTTCCAGTTCTACATTACAGACCTTGCCTTGAGCTTGTCCGGATTTTGCTTTTAGACATTAGCCGGACAACCCCAAATCTTAACTAGCTTAAGACATGGGCTCTTCCCTTTCCATATCACATATGAAGTGGTAGGCAACTGATTTGATTTGAACCCTATTCAATAGGTATGCAGCTTCTTAAGTGCATAACTCCCAAAAGGAAATGGGTAACTCAGTAGTACTCATCATTGAGCACACCTTATCATATAGGGTGTGATTGCTCCACCCCGATATACCATCGTGCTATGGTGTATACGGAGGAGTAATGCTGAGAGAGAATCTCATTCTCCTTTAGAATAATCCAGGATTTCCGTGCTCAAGTATTCTCTTCCTCGATCTCATCATAGGACATAATACTTATACCCTTATTCCGGTTCTCTACTTCTCGCTTATATTCTGTGAATATCTCAAAAGGTTCGGACTTGTGTTTCAACAGGAACATAGGTCTGAATCTTGAAAGATCATCAGAGAATGTAATGAAGTATAAAGAACCATTCCTGGCATGTGTAGACAGGGGACCTACATACATCAACATGTATCATCCCAAGAGTTTACATAACTCTTTCTCTGTTTCCAGTAAACGGAGCTATGGTCATCTTATCTTTGTGACATGACTGGCAAGTTTCACAAGATGTAAATTCAAACTGATTTAAATATACATCTAAATGTAACTTCAGCTAGTCAGGTCGCATTGATATGACCTAGTCTACAATACCTCAAGAAGGATTCGTTCATTTCTGAACTCTTCCTCTTTTGTGTGTTTAGTATACTAAAGAACTGTAGTTTGATTTAGAACATCAATGCTTTTAGATAACGTGCCTGAACCGATCAACTTTTGATATAGGAAATGTTCAAAACATTATCCAACAATACAAAATTATATCATTTCTTTACTAATGAAGAGAGTGATATGATTTTGTATATCAGGTTCGGTATCTAATAACATTCGTTCAGAATCAATATATAGGTAATACAGGGTGACAGTGACCAACAGACTTGGCTGCAACACTTGCCCCGTTTTCTGCCTCATGAAACTTATCACCCGTTCTCAGTTCTCTACCTTTCTGTAGCCCTATGTAACAGATTACATATCTGGGATCCTGATCTGGTATCATATACCCAGGACGTAGAGGATACAGAAAAATAGTTTTTTTGTAATGAACACACCCGAAGATGATGCATCAGCATGCACTCTCTTCGTTTGGGCGGCACGGGAATTCTGGTATTCCCCAATTTCCTGCTCTGTCTTATAACAATTATAAGTTGGAGCGGGACCAACGTTCCCCAGCTCAGTATAACAAGCGGGTTCGGTCAATTATCCGTATTATTATCTTGATTAAGGCGTGATATGGTCGCTACCTGGAGAGAGAGAGAAGAAAACACTCAGCGTGCGCTCTTGCAAGAATAGATTGGTTATTATTTTATCTAATCAGGATGGCTCCCACTGCTTTTTATCAAATCTTCCTTCAAACCCTAAAAGGAAAGACTAGCCGGGATTAATTACACACTACAAGTTCGCCAATCTTTCAGCCAGGCCAGTGTCGGTACTTTGAGGGAGGTCCCCCGTGCTTTCGCACGAACCTAATTAATGTAAACCTCGTTTTTCCAGAGGCGTAACCCCGTTGACACCTTTCTAGACACCTACTTGATCGGCTAATTGTAATGTATAAAACTCTCCCAGGAGTAACTCTTACTCGCAGTGGGTATCGGGATCCAACTATCTCATAGAAGGTATGCAATCTCATTGAAAATTTCAACACTTGAAATTCCCGATAATATTTTGCCCCTAGCACCCTATGACCTTGACGGAGGTCAACAAACCATAGGCTACTAGCCAACTCCACGGAAGCGTACCTCGCCTTCCGGCTACCGAGCTGACCGCCCTAACCTCATCGTGGCCGTTCGCCCAGTGGGGAATGGACATAATAGGCCGGTTCCCTACCGGCACGGGCGGGCACAAGTACGTCCTTGTCGTAGTGGATTACTTTATGAAGTGGATCGAGGTCATCCCCATCAGGAAACCGGATGCCACCATAACAATCAAGTTTCTGCAGAACAGCGTGATACTCCGGTTCGGCATCCCGAGGTGTATCATCACCGACCACGGGACGAACATCGAAAATGAAAAAGTGAAGGAATTCTGCAATGAATATCATATCCTCATGAAGTTTACCGTTGTCGTATATCCCCAATGCAACGGGCAAGCCGAAGTCGCTAATCGGGACGTCCTTCGAGGTCTCCGGACACGCCTAGAAGGACGCCAAGGAAATTAGGTCGAGGAATTGCCCCGGGTCCTATGGGCCCTGCGTACGTCAAAGAATACCCCTACCGGGGAAACCTCTTTCAGTCTCTGCTACGGGACCGAGGCAATGGTCCCAGCGGAGATCGGGCAACCCAGTCACCGGGTTGAACACTTTGACGATGAAGCAAACACCTCGGCACTACGAACCAATCTGGACATCTTGTTAGAGAAACGAGACCGGGCTCAGATCAGAGCTGCCGCCTATCAACAACAGACCGCCCGCTACCACAATGCGCGAATCAAGCGTCGTCTCTTCAAGGCCGGAGATTTAATCCTAAGGCGGAACGAGTTTGTCGACCAAGACAGGCTGCATAAGTTTTCCCCAAGATGGGACGGTCCTTTTCTCGTCTCCGAGGTACTGCCCGGCGGAGCCTATCGTTTGCAAGACGTGGAAGGACGCAAGTTTCCACGGCCCTACAACGCCGAGAAAATCAAGCTATACCAATAAAAAGGGCATCTACCAGCGTGCACTTCTTTTACTAAAGCAATGTAAACTTTTCTCAAGTTCTTTCTGTTCATATAATAAGAAGAGAACAATAAGACATTGCAAAAAGAAGAGTTTTATTTATTCCAAAGGGTACTATGGGCTCCTCAGCCGTACATTGAAATAAAAGAAAATTAGAATAGCGAGGGAAGGGGGTGCAGGAAACATTGCTCGTGGTACTCCGAGCATATTTCCGCCAACCGAGTCCTCGCCGCCTCAGACCTTTGCCTCTGATGCCGCCCGCAACGTCTGCGTGGTGCTTCAGTTGGTAGCACTCGAGGACGAGTGCCACCGAGCGATCCCGCCGACCCGTCGAGATCAAGCCGAAGCGGCACAAAGACCTCAGCTTACTGACCGCCTCGTCCTTCAGCTGCTTGAACAAGGGCTTGTGCAGCCCTGGCGACACCTTCCAGATTGAGTACATCAACAGCTGGAGGAGGGGTGAGCACCGGGGAAGCAGTCGGCCAGAGTGATCCTCGATGCGGCCTATAACTAGCTGTACTGTATCCTCGGTGCAGTCCTGGTCGTACAGGTACACATTCAGGAAAGTTATGATATTGGGGATGGTGAAAGGGAAAGTGTCCATTCTTACATTTTGGAGATGGAGAAAGAAGTGCTCAACAGGCCCTCCGCTTTATAGCCCCACTGCGCTCTCATGAGTCCAACAGTCGCTCGTGCCTTCCACAACTATACCGCCACGCGGCGGGCGTCCCTCCTTTCTCGGCGAAGTCGGAACAACGCGGCTCTTACGCTCCGCCTCCCCCCACATGTTAATGACACGTGTTGACCACGACGGTCACTCTTCCCGATGTTCGAACGCCATGGAAGATCGGACAAAACCTCACGACTCAACAGAGCAGCTTCATTGCTCGGTCCGTCCTTAGCAGGCCTCTTACAGCCCCTCCCGCGCTAAGGATCGAACCCCTCTCCAAGAGGCAACCGGGCAGCTACCCTGCTCGGTTATCCCTGGCTGGTAGTTCCCTACCCCACGACGCCAAGGATCTAAGCTCTCGCCAAGAGGCAACCGAGCAGCTACCCTGCTCGGTTATCCCTGGCTGGTAGTTCCCTACCCCACGACGCCAGGGATCAAAGCCCTTGCCAAGAGGCAACCGGGCAGCTACCCTGCGCGGTTATCTCTGGCTGGTGGTTCCCTACCCCACGACGCTAGGAATCTAAGCCCTCGCCAAGAGGCACCGGACAGCAACCCTGCTCGGACCGTCCTTAAGGATCAAAGCCCTCGCCAAGAGGCACCGGGCAGCAACCCAGCTCGGCCCGTCCGTAGCAGGCCTCTTACGGCCCCTCCCGCACTAAGGATCAATGCCCTCGCCAAGAGGCACTGGGCAGCAACCCTGCTTGGCCCGTCCTTAAGGATCTAAGCCCTCGCGAAGAGGCACTGGGCAGCAACCCTGCTCGACCCGTCCTTAAGGATCTAAGCCCTCGCCAAGAGGCAACCGGGCTCGCCCTTGCTCGGTTATCCCTGGCTGGTAGTTCCCTACCCCATGACGACAGGGATCTAAGCCCTCGACAAGAGGCAACCGGGCTCGCCTTTGCTCGGTTATCCCTGGCTGGTAGTTCCCTACCCCACGACGTCAGGGATCAAAGCTCTCGCCAAGAGGCACCGGGTAGCAACCCTGCTTGGCCCGTCCTTAAGGATCTAAGCCCTCGCCAAGAGGCAACCGGGCTCGCCCTTGCTCGGTTATCTCCGGCTGGTAGTTCCCTACCTCACGACGCCAGGGATCTAAGCCCTCGCCAGGAGGCAACCGGGCTTTCTCCTGCTCGGTTACCCTTGGCTGGTAGTTCCCTACCCCCACGACGCCAAGGATCCAAGCCCTCTCCAAGAGGTAGCTGAGCAGCATCATTGCTCGGTCCATCCATACCAGGCCCCTTACGGCCCCTCCCTGTAACATTTCAAAAAAATAAAATATTATTTTTGGGAATTTTTATAATTAAATAATATTATATTGAATATTTTAATAGGGCGGTATAATTAAATACCGATAAAATTGGGAAAATTTGGAAAATTATAGAAATTACTAAAAAGAGGGTGTTTTATGTGATTCATGCAAATTATGAAAGTTTATGATTTATTTGACACTAATTTAGTGCTAATCGCGATTAAAAATCGCTAATCGGGCTTTAAGCGTGTTTTGTGCACATGACATGCACATGTTATTTTTACACTTGTTACATTTTTATCATGGCTTTTCTTCATGTTTTATATCATGGTTGTTGTTTTATATTGAGAGAAGAAAAGAAAAATAGAAAAGAAAAGGGAAAGGAATAAACAAATAAGTATGGGTGAGAGAGAGGAAGGTGAGGGGTTAACTTTGACTTGGCCATTTTCTCCTCCATCATTTTCCTTCATCTTTTCCCTCCTTCTTCAGCCCATGGCAGCACCTTCTCCTCCACCATCTTCAACCTTCACAAAATACCATCAAACAACCTCAAAACCTCATCTCCTCTTCACAAATTTTGTGCACAAGCTCACAAGCTACACTATGGACCAAGAAAATTTTTATTTTGGTGCCCTAGGGGATTCATGAGTGCAAAATGAGGTAATTATTCCATCATTAGCATAGTATTTTCCATTACTTTTACATCCATATTTGTTTAGAACCGATTTGGTGTCGTTTAGTGAGATTTGGAAATTTCTAGTTAGGGTTTATGGAATTCTTGAGTTGCGATGTGTAATTGAGCTTAGCAGAGGCTATACAAGCCCTATGGTGATTGATTGGAGACCTAAACCAGAGACTAGAACCCCTATTAGCGAATTTAGAAACCCGATATCGGAAGAATTGTGGATTCTGTGAGTGTATATTGAAATCTGCAAACACCCGGGTGACCTGAAAATTATTTAGCAAACACAGATAGATGTGCATGTGATTTAGAGCATACCCCAAAGACCACAGCCCCTGACTCCACCTTTTGGCCGCAAATAAAGTCATTCCGGCCGCAAATTGTGACCAGACCTGGTTCAAATGGGTCCCTGTTTGGTCTGTAGCTTCATCTCCTGTAAATTAGACCCTTGGCATATGCAAAATTGGATAATTTGACCTAGGGTAAAATCTGGGACCATTTTCAAGAGTTGTTGTTTTGATTCGGGGTTTTGTTTTGCGTATTTTGAATTCTGGATTTTTGTAATTTGTGTGGTATTCGATCACTTGACGTTTGTACGTCAAAATCGAGTGTTATTTGGTGGTTTTGAAAGCGTAGTCCATAGGTTCTAACCTATAGGCTTTTAGCGTGTTGTTTTGGTTTAGAATTGGGTTTTAATGCGACACGATACGTTATGATGTGTAGGTACCCCATGAAGACTTCGAGACGACAAGCAAATGCGTGGCGACGTCAGCAATGGAAAGTGAAAAGCAATGTGAGTAGATTATATCTACGGGGGGAGTCGGGTGGATGGCGTATAGCACCCCCGCAGTTCGATGTATAGTATGATATATATATACCATATATATATGATATCTTTTATGTGTGACATGGATATTCAAGATATGATTATGTGTTCATGGTTAGTTTAGGGTTATTAGAAGTGAACTAGTATAGCTTCTTAGTCGCGAACCCTAGAATAGGTTTACACCCACATGCACACACATGTTTACTTTGTTATACTTGTGCGTATATAGGAATACGTATATACATATACACACATAGGTATGGGACTATGTATATATATACACGTATACCTACACATGGATGATGAGAATTGTATATGGTATTTGGAAATGAGTCGATGAGATTGGGCATGGTGCCATGAGATCGGTGATATGATGTGGTTCGTATTATGAGATACGACATGAGATTTTTAGCGGGCCTTTGGACGTGTGTTTTACACACGCATATATATATATATATATATATATATATATATATATATAAGGTATCAGTTGTACTAGACTTAGATCAGTACCCACAGTTCATGAGATATGATGATAAGGATACCAGATAATTGATGAGATAAATGTGAGATTCGATCCGTACCCAGAATTGGGATGCCGTACGACGGATTTACGTACGAGCTATATATTGATGATAGATCCGCACTCTTGACTCGAGGATGTCATATTGTATATTGTATCGTATGTGATACTATTGAGGCGGGATCACCGACTATTATATTTATATGTATATCGACTCAGATTTAGGTGGTTTCCCTTACCCTTTCGGTTAAACTGTTCGTTTAGTTCTGTAGTACTTAGTAGATGTTAGACTACACCCGAGTCATACCTATTTCAAAACTAACGAATTGTGAGTATTTTAAAGACAGGCCAAGGGATTATACGGATATTTTCAAAAGACGCATTTTTTCTTAAAACACCGTAGCCCTTATTTTTCTAAACATCACGATTCGTGTTATTTCAAATGGCAAAACTGTATGACATATATATATTGATGTAGATTCTTCACTATTGTGTTTATTATTCATTTTCCGCATATTCTTGCTATTCGCATCGCATTGCATGTTTAAATGTGTTTATTGTTATATTAAACTCATGTTGTCAGGACACCAGCACCATTATCGATGATGCGTATGCTCCGCGTACACCTGCTTGCCGGCTCACACACTTCATCATCGATAATTGCCATGTCACTACACAGTAGAATTGTTGCATCAGGATATGACCCCTTGCATGACATACTTGCGTACATACATATTGTACAGTCATACTTGCGTACATACATATTGTACAGTCAAACTTGCGTACACACATATTGTACACCCATACTTGCATACATACGTATTTGCACATACGTAGATGATTCTGGATTGATTTTGGAGATTTGGGAATCGTAAGATATATTTTAAAACTGGATTCATTTTAAAAGAGCGGTTTTCCCTCGATATGTGCATATTACTGTTCCATGTTGCATGATATACAGATATGCTTACATTTCTGTTATATGTCGCATATATCATGCTTTAGATTATACGCATTGAGATATTTGTTTTCATGAGATTTCTGGATTTGGGAACCGTGGTTATTTCAAAAGAGAGTATGTATTGTTTTAAAAACCCGGTTTCCCTTGATATGATATTTCAGTGCGTCCACCATGTGTTTTCTCGGTTCTGAGACGTATGACATGTGAAACCCGATTCGAGGAGTTGGATGAGGCCGATTGCGGGTACATGGTGGACCCGGTATGGTATCCCGGGGTGAGAACGAATTGCTGTGCTGCAGACGGTGAGCTTGGCAGTGGGACTACTACCTACCGGTGATAGTATTTGGGCTTGGCGGATATCCGGAGGATACTGACCGGAGTCGAGAGATGATATGGCCGATCCGGACTGACGGAGCTCGTGGGCCGATCCGGACTGACGGAGCCCGTGAGCCGATCCGGACTGACGGAGCCCGATATATGAGCATTTACATGCCGATGCTGGGCACGGATTTCATGATGTTTCGAGTGTCGATGCTGGACACTCAGGTTCCATGATTTTGATGTGTCGCGAGGGACACACGTTGATTATATCCTCATACTTCCATACATATGCTTTATGATACTTACATGCATGATGTTTTGTGTCATTGGTTGACACGTGGACAAGATCCACATGCATACAGACATTGATTACATAATTAGATGATATCCACATACTTATAGACTTCATGATATAGTTGACATTGATTCATGTTGATTACATTGATCATACCTCATATTTATTATATGTTGTTACCCGAGGCACTGACACGAGCACTTGGTATTACACTGATGTATAGATGTTTACCCTTGCCACCTTATCATGCTTTAGACTTTATCATTTTGAGGATATATTATTACTGATCGTTTGACCTAGGATTGAGTCATACATACGATTTCTGCTCTGTGATGTTTTCTACTCACGAGTTGGCAACTCACCCCCGTTGTGCCACGGTTCTTGCGGGTTTTGCCGTACAGGTTTCATTGCGGCTTTCTGGCACACTGCTTTCTTTCTGGGTGATTGCTTTGGTAGGTGGGTTCACTCGCATCGTGACCACCCTTGTATTTATTTTAATCAGTTGTATCTAGTAATTCCATCAACCAGACATGTATTTTTATTGACTTAGCAGACCAGTGATGTATATTCTTTCGATCTAGAGTCGCGCGTTGTATTATTATAGGTTTTTTATGTTGATTTGAGTTTCCTTTTGAGTTTTGATCCTCGCCCTTCGGCGTTGTATATTATATTGCTCGCGTGGTTGTGGCCGTCGATTGACGAAGAGCTAGCTCCCGCTTGGGGATGCCTTTTATCACTGATGCATATATTTATCATGTTGTACCCCGTTCGGGGCCAGTATTTGCAAAGGAAACTCTGCCGAAATTTCAGAAAAGGCTTGATGTTTTAAAAATGCATATTCGGCTTATATTATTTAAAAACACTTGTTTTAAACCTAGTTTTCTTTACTTCTTCTTAAAAATGGTTTAGATTTCTGGGATTTTGGCTTACTTGAATTAGATGAAGCCCTATAGACTTCATATGATTCAAGTGCCAGTCACGTGCCATTTCCGGGTCGTGACAAAGTTAGTATCAGAGCACTAGGTTAACCTTGATTCGAGTCTAAGTTTGATTATGCGGAGCCTAGTGCGTTGTATATATTCGGAACTTAGGCTTGACCTTACGGAACTTAGACTTAGTCGAGGGGGTATTACACCCGAATTTTCGTCGCATAGGTTGACCTTGGTTGATGGAGTAGGTGACTTAAGGAGAGTGATGTACCGTGTGTATGTTCCGCGGCATACTTACGATACGCTACTCCGCTTAAGAAGCCTTATGATGTACATTTCCTTGCACATTATTATATTCATTCATGATCTATCCTCATCGATATCGGTTTATGGTTTTGCTGCCACGGTTACACGGGCAGAGAGAGCTACGGCTAGAGTTGCGGTCAGCATGAGCTCGTCATGGACGAGGACTGACCAGGGCATGATTCCAGGGACATACGATTGCATAGAAGCGTCGTTTTATTGTGTTTTCGCGCTATGAGCTTTTGATGGATCGCTTACATGAGATTACTCAGACGTGCAGATCAGCACCTGAGAATTGAGCCACTGATATAGGCCAGCCAAATTTTGATGACCATTAATGTATCGCTTGTTCATGATGATTGAGGCACTATTTATCGTGCAGATGAATGAGCCAATTGTTGTTGAGAACGACGAGATATCGCCCCAAATGTTGGAGCTACTGCAGCATGACTATATACTTAGAGATATGATGGAAAGTCGCTAGTCACCCGAAGATGAATGACCAGGACATGTGGTTCGTTCGCTTACCCCGATGCGAGGTCATCGGATATATTGATTCCAGCTAGAGACGACTTCACGCAGGTACGTTGGGAGTCGATAGAGACGATCGAATGTCAGAAACTCATTTTCCAAGTTTAAAGTATTCGGAAAGACATGCAAGCATTTCTATAAACCCTCTAGAAGAATGAAACCCTAACTCAACATAATGACCATATGAAAGCCTTTGAACCTTAGGGTTGGCGGCAGTTCCGCGATGCCATTAGTGAGGCTTGGGTTTGCCCTTCTATGGCTGGTCCACCGGTGCTGTGGCATGTACTCGATACTATTAAACTGTACCCAAGATGTTGAGCTCTTGGGGGATTATGAGGTTTTGACGAATCGATCGAATGGTTCGACATCTTTCGGATATCATATGATGGGATGGATTGCTTGGGAGACTCCAGATACGAGTATAGCCGTTGGAGCACAGTCCATGCAGCCACGATAAGACGAGTCCGAAGCAGTCGACAGCAGAGAAAAGTGGAGTAAACGGTTTATACGAGATCTTGATAAGATGGTGTTCCACTCCGCCGACATCAGAGATGCGATATGCATGCAGAGGCGTTGATTATTGATATATCTTTCAGAAGGAGTCACGATGAGAATGCAGCCGTTCCGGAACAAGAAACATATATAGTAAAGGGTGGTAACTTCCGGGCAATTCGGCAGAAACGAGATTTGAGAGAGACCTCAACAGGACCTTTCTGAAATACTAGACGAGAAGACTTGGACCCAGGAGCGGTCATATTGCGCACACCCAGCAGGCCAAACTTCAGTATCGTCAACGAGATAGTTGGCCAGAGATCTGTAGAGATGTGCCAGAGCGGGACTGTTTCCGTCGCCATTCCATATCGAACCGTTGAGCCGAAGAGCTATATATCTATCAATGCACAGTGAGAGACAAGAGCCTAAAATCACCAGGCGCCAGACCATGAACATGAGCTAGTAGATATCTTGCTCTGCTAGCTTTGGATACGCCGGCACCTTCTCGACCTTGAAGGAGGAAATATCGACGACGGTATTTATGATTTGTGATTTGGTGATTCGATTATCACGTATCCGTCACATTGGATTTCGGTATTTTGGGCGATTTATTCGCATGATTTAGTTTTGATGACTGAGTTTCATGATATTTGTTTTCGTGCACCTACTGGGTATTTATATTTTGTGCATAGTTATTACCCTTGAGATATGCTTTATACACTGTTGTGTTGATTTATGATTTGTGCACAGTGATTGCACTTAATATCGTTTTGTGCCTTGGTCGCACATGTTTATGATTTCATGGATTTCATACAGTTAGGTTGATTTTGTGCACCTGGTATGCACACGATTTGGTTTTTGCACTCGGTATATCTTATATGTGCTTGTAGTGCATTGATATGTGTTTTGTGCACGCAGTTGCACACGTTTACGAATTTTACACCTTGGTACACTCGGTATTGCTATTTACGCATTTGAGTTATTGCTTTGTATTTTGTGCACTGGATGCACTGGATTGGTATTTTGTGCACAGGATGCACTGTATTGGTATTTTGTGCACTAGATGCACTGGATTTGTATTTTGTGCATAAGATGCACTGTATTTGTATTTCTTGCACAGGATGCACCGGATTTGTGTTCCGTGCAGTTGTTGCACTAGATTTTCGTTCCGTGTGTTTGTCGCGACAGATTTATATTTCGTGCATTTGTTGCACCGGATTTATATTTCGTGCGTTTGTTGTACTGGGTTTACATTTCGTGCATTGGTTGCACTAGATTTACATTCCGTACCTTGGTTGCATCCGATTTCTGTTTTTGAGCATTTGTGTTACCAGATTTATGTTTCTGTGCGCTTTACCGCACTGGGCATTTATATGGACTGACGCATTTGGGTTGGATTTTTGCGTATATTAGGCGCTTGATATTTTGTTTAGTGCGCATCGGATGCACTTGAGTGGGATTTTTACTCGTGCATGTTGGATGCACTTGATTTAGATTTATTCGTGCATGTTGGATGCACTTGCTTTAGATTTTATTCGTGCATGTTTGATGCACTTGATTTATATTTCTTTCATGCCTGATGGATGCACTTGATTTGGATTTTCGCGCATGTTAGGTGCATATTATGAGATGCGATTTTGGTGCACACCAGATGCACTAAATCGGGATTCTTCGTGCATATCAGATGCACCTGATTTTGTTGTCGGGCACACCCGTTGCCTTTGACAGGTGTTTCGTGCACACCCGTTGCACTTAGATTTTTGTTTCTATGCATACGTAGGGCACATTTGTTGATTTCGATTTCCGTGCGCACCAGACGCACAGGGTATTCTTATATACATTTTGGGATTGATTTCTTATGGAGCAGCACGTTTTTATGGTATTTACTACTTGTTTCCGTACTGAGCAGGACTAGTCAGAGGACAGTACCGGGGTATATTTGCATGCATTGATAGTTATCGAAGGGATTTCCAAAAAGGGGAGCTATAGTCTCAGTATTTACCTACGTGTCTGATATGACACGAAACGTTTAAAATAAGGAAACCCTTCTAAATTATTTTCAAAAATGGCGGGACGTATATATTAAACAAAGGATAAGTATATATATAGTTATTTTCTTACAATAGACGTCCGCCATCGTGCCGCGATACGCGCATCGCACAGCAACATGAAAGGTTTGGCATGCATTTCCTTCAGATGTTTACATGTATAGGTTTGATGTATATCATATTGGTTTCATTTTGGATTTGACATTTGTGTCTTCACCATGACTCCGATGATTGTGAGACGCTTGACAGAGTTTTGATTTGGAGTTATCTGCTCATTGTTCATGCGCCTGCATTGCGCTACGATGCATTTTATATATTGATGATTTCGGAGCCCCGACGACTTTGACTTTTACTAAAAGGTTTTAGTATTTGAGGGGTTTAAATTTAAATTCGGGGACCGAATTTTTTTAAGTGGGGAACATTGTAACATTTCAAAAAAATAAAATATTATTTTTGGGAATTTTTATAATTAAATAATATTATATTGAATATTTTAATAGGGCGGTATAATTAAATACCGATAAAATTGGGAAAAACTTGGAAAATAATAGAAATTACTAAAAAGAGGGTGTTTTATGTGATTCATGCAAATTATGAAAGTTTATGATTTATTTGACACTAATTTAGTGCTAATCGCGATTAAAAATCGCTAATCGGGCTTTAAGCGTGTTTTGTGCACATGACATGCACATGTTATTTTTACACTTGTTACATTTTTATCATGGCTTTTCTTCATGTTTTATATCATGGTTGTTGTTTTATATTGAGAGAAGAAAAGAAAAATAGAAAAGAAAAGAGAAAGGAATAAACAAATAAGTATGGGTGAGAGAGAGAAAGGTGGGGGGTTAACTTTGACTTAGCCATTCTCTCCTCCATCATTTTCCTTCATCTTTTCCCTCCTTCTTCAGCCCATGGCAGCACCCTCTCCTCCACCATCTTCAACCTTCACGAAACACCATCAAACAACCTCAAAACCTTATCTCCTCTTCACAAATTTTGTGCACAAGCTCACAAGCTACACTATGGACCAAGAAAATTTTTATTTTGGTGCCCTAGGGGATTCATGAGTGCAAAATGAGGTAATTATTCCATCATTAGCATAGTATTTTCCATTGCTTTTACATCCATGTTTGTTTAGAACCGATTTGGTGTCGTTTAGTGAGATTTGGAAATTTCTAGTTAGGGTTTATGGAATTCTTGAGTTGTGATGTATAATTGAGCTTAGTAGAAGCTATACAAACCCTATGGTGATTGATTGGAGACCTAAACCAGAGACTAGAACCCCTATTAGCGAATTTAGAAACCCGATATCGGAAGAATTATGGATTATGTGAGTGTATATTGAAATCTGCAAACGCCCAGGTGACCTGAAATTATTTAGCAAACACAGATAGATGTGCAGGTGATTTAGAGCATACCCCAAAGACCCCAGCCCCTGACTCCACCCTTTGGCCGCAAATAAAGTCATTCTGGCTGCAAATTGTGACCAGACCTGGTTCAAATGGGTCCGTGTTTGGTCTGTAGCTCCATCTCCTGTAAATTAGACCCTTGGCATATGCAAAATTGGATAATTTGACCTAGGGTAAAATCTGGGACCATTTTCAAGAGTTGTTGTTTTGATTCGGGGTTTCGTTTTGCGTATTTTGAGTTCTGGATTTTTTTAATTTGTGTGGTATTCGATCACTTGACGTTTGTACGTCAAAATCAAGTGTTATTTGGTGGTTTTGAAAGCGTAGTCCATAGGTTCTAACCTATAGGCTTTTAGCGTGTCGTTTTTGTTTAGAATTGGGTTTTAATGCGACACGATACGTTATGATGTGTAGGTACCCCACGAAGATTTCGAGACGACAAGCAAATGCGTGGCGACGTCAGCAACGAAAAGCGAAAAGCAATGTGAGTAGATTATATCTACGGGGGGAGTCGGGTGGATGGCGTATAGCACCCCGCAGTTCGATGTATAGTATGATATATATATACTATATATATATGATATCTTTTATGTGTGATATGGATATTCAAGATATGATTATGTGTTCATGGTTAGTTTAGGGTTATTAGAAGTGAACTGGTATAGCTTCTTAGTCGCGAACCCTAGAATAGATTTACACCCACATGCACACACATGCTTACTTTGTTATACTTGTGCGTATATAGGGATACATAGGTATGGGACTATGTATATATATACACGTATACCTACACATGGATGATGAGAATTGTATATGGTATTTGGAGATAAGTCGATGAGATTGGGCATGGTGCCATGAGATCGGTGATATGATGTGGTTCGTATTATGAGATACGACATGAGATTTTTAGCGGGCCTTTGGACGTGTATTTTACACACGCATATATATATATATATATATATATATATATATAAGGTATCAGTTGTACTAGACTTAGATCAGTACCCCCAGTTCATGAGATATGATGATAAGGATACCAGATAATTGATGAGATAAATGTGAGATTCGACCCGTACCCAGAATTGGGATGCCGTACGACGGATTTACATACGAGCTATATATTGATGATAGATCCACACTCTTGACTCGAGAATGTCATATTGTATATTGTATCGTATGTGATACTATTGAGACGGGATCGCCGACTATTATATTTATATGTATATCGACTCAGATTTAGGTGGTTTCCCTTACCCTTTCGGTTAAACTGTTCGTTTAGTTCTGTAGTACTTAGTAGATGTTAGACTAGACCCGAGTCATATCTATTTCAAAACTAACGAATCGTGAGTATTTTAAAGACAGGCCAAGGGATTATACGGGTATTTTCAAAAGACGCGTCTTTTCTTAAAACACCGTAGCCCTTATTTTTCTAAACATCACGATTCGTGTTATTTCAAATGGAAAAACTGTATGACATATATATATTGATGTAGATTCTTCACTATTGTGTTTATTATTCATTTTCCGCATATTCTTGCTATTCACATCGCATTGCATGTTTAAATGTGTTTATTGTTATATTAAACTCATGCTGTCAGGACACCAGCACCATTATCGATGATGCGTATGCTCCACGTACACCTGCTTGTCGGCTCACACACTTCATCATCGATAATTTCTATGTAACTACACAGTAGGATTGTTGCATCAGGATATGACCCCTTGCATGACATACTTGTGTACATACATATTGTACACTCATACTTGCGTACATACATATTGTGCACTCATACTTGCGTACACACATATTGTACACCCATACTTGCATACATACGTATTTGCACATACATGATGATTCTGGCTTGATTTTTGAGATTTGGGAACCGCAAGATATATTTTAAAACTGGATTCATTTTAAAAGAGCGGTTTTCCCTCGATATGTGCAGATTACTGTTCCATGTTGCATGATATACAGATATGCTTACATTTCTGTTATATGTCGCATACATCATGCTTTAGATTATACATATTGAGATATTTGTTTTTATGAGATTTATGGATTTGGGAACCGTGGTTATTTCAAAAGAGAGTATGTATTGTTTTAAAAACTCGGTTTCCCTTGATATGATATTTCAGTGCGTCCACCATGTGTTTTCTCGGTTCTGAGACGTATGACATATGAAACCCGATTCGAGGAGTTGGATGAGGCCGATTGCGGGTACATGGTGGACCCGATATGGTATACCGGGGCGAGAACAGATTGCTGTGCTGCAGACGGTGAGCCTGGCAGTGGGACTACTACCTACCGGTGATAGTATTTAGGCTCGGCGGATATCCGGAGGATACTGACCGGAGTCGAGAGAAGATATGGGCCGATCTGGACTGACGGAGCTCGTTGGCCGATCCGGACTGACGGAGCCCGATATATGAGGATTTACGTGCCGATGCTGGGCACGAGTTTCATGATGTTTCGAGTGTCGATGCTGGACACTCAGGTTCCATGATTTTGATGTGTCGCGAGGGTCACACGTTGTCACGCCCCGCTTCCCAGAGTACGCTAGATTGGGCACGTGACATAGCCAACCATGCTACCTGTGGGAAGGAAGTATCCATCCACAGTCACATTACGGCTGTAGAGATATCAAGAACAAGATAAAACTATCTAAAACATGTCCATAATCCAGAATAACAGGAGTCAATAATAAATAAATGCGGAAGCAAATGATCCAATACAAATAACTGAAAAGTGTGTCCCATAATGCGGGCTCACATCAGGAAATAAATGCAGGAAATAAAACTAACTACTACTGAACTCACAGCTCAGCCTGCTGGCTGAAGTACTCCTGCTCGGAATGCAACAGCGGTACGGAATCTGGGCCATGCAAAACCCAGACGTCAGCGCGTCATGTCAACAAGTAATATAATATGAACAGTGTAATAGGCAATGCAGAACTAAACATGAATAAAGCAATAATGTGAAACAAGCGGTGCAGGGTAATGTGCAGTGGATAACTAAACTGTTCTATCGGGTTTCCTAGTCTAAAGTCTTTGAAATCAATTTGAGTAATCCTCCATGTAACTCAAAGGATATGTCCCGTTACCCCCCCGGACCACGGATCAGGAATATGTGAACCAATAGTGGTTCTGTCCCGTTACCCCCCGGGACCACGGATCAGGAAAATGTAAGAGTCACGAATGGCTCTGTCCCGTTACCCCCCGGGACGACGGATCAAGCAATACCCTTTTAAGTTACACTTTAGTTTACACTTTTGATTTTCCCATACCCCCAAGTTGTGTATGTCAAGTCAGGTATTCAGTAATCAAGGACTAATGCCAACCCAGGATCAGGTAAAAGCAGCTTTGTCTGGATAGACAACAGGAACGGTCCATGAGGACTACATGTCAGGTTTGTTGGCATTAGACACAAGATCAGGTAACGGGTCGAGTCATGGTACATCAGGTCAAGTCAACAGTACACGGTACCATGTCAGGTATAGTAGGAAGTGTAACAGGTTATGTCAGGAAGCACAAGATGTCATGTGGGTGCTCATAATCAAACTAACAGAAGCATGTGTATAAATAAACAAGCATGAGTACTATCAGAACAATAAACTGGAACATGTAATATGATATGCAAATAGATATAATTTCAAGGACATGGATGCACAGTTATCGATTAGGGTTACATTTATAGTTCCAATATTAATTAGGATGCAATTTATTAAACATGGAGCGTTAATATCACATTATTATGTAGTAATGTGATCTATGGATGCAATTATATATATCTTAAATGCGATGGATGCAAACGGGTGTCCGAAAAGTTATAAAACTATAAAATGGTAATGTGGGATGTACAACTAAGCAATATGTGATATAAATATTGATATAATAATATTAATATGGATAGCATATTCAAAGCGATTAATAACTAAAAAAAGTGGTATTGATTAACCATGCACAAGAAGGTTCCGTTCAGAAATTCAGCGTCACCCTAATTTGTAAAATAGCTTAAAAATAACAAACGTTCTCCAAAATGGACGTGTATTATACCAAAACAAAGATAATTCAATAAGGTTTTCAGTTTTATAAGTATAAGCATCTCAGGTTGTCCCTACAAAAAGTTATGAACATTCGAAGTTGAAAGTTTGCTGCTGGAATTTCCCTGGACAGCAGTTTGGAGACATTTTCATTTGCATTTTACGTTATTTAAAAATTTATTTTGTAAGTAAATATTTCATATAGTTATATTATTCTGAGTTATCTTCGTAACGAACTAAAGAACATATACTAATGATTTTTCTATGATTTATAATGAATTTTATAAGATAAGGTGTACAGTAAATTTCAGATTTGTCATATCCGATTTTTCAACGACGTTTCATGTGTAAACTATAAGATTTTCAAATGTATAACATTATAAAATGAAGATTATAAACTAATTAAAGATAATAATAATAAATATTACGACGATATATATTTTAAATGATATGGTTGCAGTATAATGTAATCTAGTATGTCACAAGAAAAGTTTTCATGATCTAGATTTAATATGATATAAACGGATGCAAACGGAACATCGAAACGTTATAAAATTAAACATGGGGCACTAGATTTAAACTATAGGTATGGTATTTATTTAAATAGGTATAAAATGAATTATATAGCATGTAGCAAGATTAACTTGCCTCGATGGGTCGCGAATCGGGAAAACGGAACGTTAACCGTCGGCGGGGAAAACTCGCGGCGGACGCACAGTTCACGGAATGAATCCAAACGACGAACAAAGGAACCACACGGGTCGGGGTACCTCGCTGGAACGTCGAGAAACGTCACCGGCATGACGGAATTCCGGCAACAAAAGAACAGTTAAAAAAATGAGAAACGAGACATGAAGTAAGAAGAGAAAGAATGACAAAGAGAAGTACGAGAGAATATATGAGGGGGAGATAGAGAGAGAAAAAGTGGAGAGAGAGAAGAGGGAGAGAGGGAAAGTGGGGCCCACGGGGTTAAAGGGGAGGTTGCGATTGGCTGAGAGAATAAATTGAGAAGGATATAAAAGATTGTAAAAATATTATATGGTCAACTTAAAGATTTAAAAGATAGGTAATGAACAGTAAGATATCAGGTTAGTTAGAAAAATATATGCGATGGTTTTAATAATATTAAAATTTGGGATTTTGGCGCCAAATAAAACATTTCCAAATCGCGCCCGGGTCGGGTCCAAAAATTTGAAATTGAAATAATAGGATTTTAAGCGGGATCCAAATTTTAAAATTAAGTGTTTTATGATTAAAAAGCATACCCCCAAAACGGACACACGTACGTGCATGTAGCCATCCAAACTCGTCCGTTTCACTGAACGGGACGAGAACACAATGCACGGACGCTACCACGAGGCTAGGGGTGTCAAGTAGGCCATGATGAATATTTTTAATTTTATTTTAGATGCCAAAATTTGTTATATGCAGAAATGAATTTACCGGGTAAAAATTTACAGTAAGCAACAAACAAGCAAATTAAATGAAATGAGTACCACATTATGCTCAAACAGTAACTGAAAATAGTAGCATTGGGCTCGGGTGTTACATTATACCCAACTACAAAAAGAATTTCGTCCTCGAAATTCCAAGAATACAAAGATAGATAACTACAAGAAAAGGTGAGGAAACTTCTGCCGGATTTCATCTTCTCGTTTCCAAGTGGACTCTCCATGCGAGCGATTACCCCAAGAAACAAGCACAAGGGGGATAACCTTGTTCTTAAGAACCTTTTCCCCTCGATCCACGATTTCAATCGGTCGCTCCTCAAAAGTCAAGTCTTCTCGTACTGTTAGCTCCGAATGATCCAAAACGTGTGTTTCATCTCGAACATACTTACGGAGTTGAGATACGTGAAACACATCGTGCACATTTGCCAAGGACTGCGGTAACGCCAAACGATATGCTACCTCACTAACACGCTCCACGATCTAAAGGGTCCAACGAATCGAGGACTAAGCTTTCCTCGACTTCCAAAACGAATCACCCATCTAGTCGGTGATATCTTCAAGAATACCAAAACACCCACGGTGAACTCTAAAGGTCTTCTTGACGTATCTGCCCAACTCTTCTGTCGGTCCTGTGCTGCCTTCATATGATTTCTGATAAGGTTAAACTTTTCAACTGTCTGCACAACCAAATCTGGTCCCAATAATCTTCGTTCACCGACATCGTCCCAACAAACAGGTGAACGGCATTAACGACCATACAAAGCTTCAAATGGAGCCATCTGAATAGTTGCCTGAAAACTGTTGTTGTAAGACAACTCCACCAAAAGTAGATGATCCTCCTAAGACCCCTTGAAGTCCAACATGCATGCTCTCAACATATCCTCAAGAGTTTGGATCGTTCTCTCTGACTGACCATCAGTTTGAGGATGATAAGCTGTGCTAAACTTCAATCGAGTCCCCAAACTTTCCTGTAAACTCCTCCAGAAGTGTGATAAGAACCGAGTGTCCCGATCGGACACGATGCTCACCGGTACTCCATGCAATCTTACAATCTCCTGCATGTACCGCTCTGCCAAAGTCTCTGTTGATTGACCAACCCGAAAAGGAATAAAGTGAGCTGCCTTGGTCAATCGGTCAACAATTACCCATACTGCATTGTTGCCTTTTGGACTCCGTGGTAAAGCCGTCACGACATCCATGGTTATATGTTCCCACTTCCACTGAGGAATCGGAAATGGTTGCAATAAACCAGCAACCCTTTGATGTTCAGCCTTCACTTGCTGACACACCAAGCACTTCGCCACAAAGCGAGCAATCTCCCGCTTCATGCCCTCCCACCAGAAATGCTGTCGAATATCTCGGTACATCTTTGTGCCTCCTGAATGTACAGAATAAGCTGAACTGTGTGCCTCCTTCATAAGCTCTTCACGAACATCACCCTTTGGCACGCACAAACGGCTACCATACCTCAACGAACCATCTTCGTGGATCAATAAATCTGTTCGTAGCCCGGCTTCAACCTGCTCTCGAAACTTTTGCAGTCTAGGATCCTGCGATTGAGCTGCTTAAATATTCTCGATCAATGACGAAAGTACTTGCAACTGCAACAACTGTCCCGTAGAACGCGGTAGCACAACCTCCAAGTCAAATCTGCGAAAATCTTCAACGAGCTCCTTCTGCGTAGTTAACACCTGAATTACTGGTAACCGACTAAGCGCATCCGGCACAACATTAACCTTCCCCGGATGGTACTTAAGATCAAGATCGTAGTCAGCCATCAGCTCCAACCATCTACGCTGCCTCATGTTAAGCTCCTTCTGTGTGAACACATACTTCAAGCTCTTATGATCTGTAAAAACTTCGACTCTTTCGCCCAAAAGGTAGTGTCTCCAAATCTTCAAAGCGAAAATCACAGCCGCAAGCTCCAAGTCATGAGTTGGATAATTCTTCTCATGGGTCTTCAACTGTCTCGATGCGTATGCTACAACCTTCCCATGCTGCATCAAAACACATCACAATCCTTTCCCAGATGCGTCGCTGTGAATCACCAATCCTCCGGAATTGTCTGGCACGGTCAGAATAGGGGCGGTTATCAACTTCTGCTTCAACGTCTCGAAAGCTAACGCACACTTATCCGCCCATACAAAAGGTACCTCCTTACGCGTAAGCTTGGTCAACGGCTCTGCCAGACGAGCAAAGTTCTCCACAAATCTCCTGTAGTATCCGGCTAATCCAAGGAAACTTCTTATCTCAGCAACATTCTTTGGAATAGGCCAATCTCGAACTGCTGCAATCTTTTCTGGATCGACGGCAGTGCCATCGCCAGACACAACATGCCCCAAAAACCTTACTTCCTCCAGCCAAAATTCGCACTTACTCATCTTCGCATACAATTTCTCCTGTCTCAACGTCTGCAGTGCGATCTTCAAATGCTCAGCATGCTCTTCAAAACTCTTCGAGTAAACCAGAATATCGTCAATAAATACCACAATGAACTGATCCAAGAACGGTGAAAAGATTCGGTTCATCAAGTCTATGAATACTGCCGGCGCGTTCGTTACTCCGAAAGGCATCACTAAGTACTCGTAATGTCCATACCGAGTTCGGAATGCCGTCTTGCAAATATCTTCTGCTTTCACTCGGACCTGATGATATCCGGATCGCAAATCCAGCTTCGAGAATACCCTCGCGCCACTAAGCTGCTCAAAAGTTCTCCAATGCGAGGGATAGGGTACTTGTTCTTAATAGTCACCCGGTTTAATTCTCGATAGTCGATGCACATCCTTCTTGTGCCATCCTTCTTCTTTACTAGAAGAACTGGAGCTCCCCAAGGCGAGTTACTGCTTCGAATCCAACCATTTTCAAGCAATTCAGCAACCTGTTTCTTTACTTCTTCTAACTCTACTGGCGCCATTGGATAATACGCTTTAGATACTGGTGCTGCACCAGGAATAAGATCAATTGCGAACTCCACGTCTCTCCTCGGCGGTAAACCCGATATATCTTCAAACACGTCCATAGAATCACGAACAACAGCCGGCTCTTTACTTTCATCACTTCCATTGATGCAAGAATATTGTTTGTCGGCCTAGCCCTAAACTCGACCGGCCCGACCGAACTGCTTCCTTAACGCAACTGCTGTCTGCTGCAAACTCCCTTTCATCCCAGATAAACTCTGTTGCTCTTGGCTGCTGCAAGTATTTGTGAGAAAGTGGTCAAACCCAGGGAGACAATCTGCCTCTGGATGTCCACGTCCAGTCTGCGCATGAACCTCCGTGCCCTGTCTGCATCGTTGGCAACTAAAGGTCCAGCGAAACTACTGAGTCTCGTCCATTCTGCTGCATGCACATCTACGGGTGCTCCCTTCTGCTTTAGTCCGATGAACTTCACTTCTATTTCCTCCCGTGCAGTCCGCGGGAAGAACTTCTCCAGGAGACTCTTCGAAAAATCCGCCCACTTGATCGGCTTGGGCAAACGGTTCTCCTCAACAAGCCACCATTCTCGGGCGTAGTCCATTAGCTGAATGCGTACCACAACAACCTTTTTGTCATCTGGAATCTGTGCCGCAAAAAGCAAGTTCTCTGTGTCAACTAGCCACTGCTCCACAGGCAACGACTCCTTTAAACCAGTAAATGTAGACGGACCCAACCGCCTGAAATCTGCTACGGTCCCTACTCGGTCAACTGGTCTAGCTCCAACATTGTTCACAGACTGCTGAACGATCTGCAAACCTTCCTGAAACGAGTATGCTTGCTGCTGGATCAGCTCGGTCTGTTTCTTTGATTCTCCAGCATTCCTCTTATCACTCCAAGCATGGCGGCTTCGTCTACACGCCTCTGGTATGTCTTCAATTTCTTACCGGCCATAATCCTGAACTCAAAATACCCAACATTAGCATGATGATAGATTCTGAATATAGATCAAGGCTAGAACTCCAAGATACTTAAATAGAGTACCGCATTGTAACTATGCCGCGGTATCATAGCCACAATTACATAACTCCATCCAAGTCGCCTAAGTCCTAGAGATAACAAAGAATCAGGTTTTCGAATCGATTTGCAAAGGAAGTTTGCACATCGTAAAAGATATAATCAGGAAGAATGTGATTCAAGAATGGTAAAACGGTCAAGGTTGCAGGACATGTTTCCTAAACACGGGTATTCTGATTCGTGTATTGGGTACAATACCCAACTACAAAAGAATCAACCCGACTATCCTATGGCTCTGATACCAAAAGAACCATGTCACGCCCCGCTTCCCAGAGTACGCTAGATTGGGCACGTGACATAGCCAACCATGCTACCTGTGGGTAGGAAGTATCCATCCACAGTCACATTACGGCTGTAGAGATATCAAGAACAAGATAAAACTATCTAAAATATGTCCATAATCCAGAATAACAGGAGTCAATAATAAATAAATGCGGAAGCAAATGATCCAATACAAATAACTGAAAAGTGTGTCCCATAATGCGGGCTCACATCAGGAAATAAATGCAGGAAATAAAACTAACTACTACTGAACTCACAGCTCAGCCTGCTAGCTGAAGTACTCCTGCTCGGAATGCAACAGCGGTACGGAATCTGGGCCATGCAAAACCCAGACGTCAGCGCGTCATGTCAACAAGTAATATAATATGAACAGTGTAATAGGCAATGCAGAACTAAACATGAATAAAGCAATAATGTGAAACAAGCGGTGCAGGGTAATGTGCAGTGGATAACTAAACTGTTCTATCGGGTTTCCTAGTCTAAAGTCTTTGAAATCAATTTGAGTAATCCTCCATGTAACTCAAAGGATATGTCCCGTTACCCCTCGGGACCACGGATCAGGAATATGTGAACCAATAGTGGTTCTGTCCCGTTACCCCCCGGGACCACGGATCAGAAAAATATAAGAGTCACGAATGGCTCTGTCCCGTTACCCCCCGGGAACCACGGATCAAGCAATACCCTTTTAAGTTACACTTTAGTTTACACTTTTGATTTTCCCATACCCCCAAGTTGTGTATGTCAAGTCAGATATTCAGTAATCAAGGACTAATGCCAACCCAGGATCAGGTAAAAGCAGGTTTGTCTGGATAGACAACAGGAACGGTCCATGAGGACTACATGTCAGGTTTGTTGGCATTAGACACAAGATCAGGTAACGGGTCGAGTCATGGTACATCAGGTCAAGTCAACAGTACACGGTACCATGTCAGGTATAGTAGGAAGTGTAACAGGTTATGTCAGGAAGCACAAGATGTCATGTGGGTGCTCATAATCAAACTAACATAAGCATGTGTATAAATAAACAAGCATGAGTACTATCAGAACAATAAACTGGAACATGTAATATGATATGCAAATATATATAATTTCAAGGACATGGATGCACAGTTATCGATTAGGGTTACATTTATAGTTCCAATATTAATTAGGATGCAATTTATTAAATATGGAGCGTTAATATCACATTATTATGTAGTAATGTGATCTATAGATGCAATTATATGTATCTTAAATGCGATGGATGCAAACGGGTGTCCGAAAAGTTATAAAACTATAAAATGGTAATGTGGGATGTACAACTAAGCAATATGTGATATAAATATTGATATAATAATATTAATATGGATAGCATATTCAAAGCGATTAATAACTAAAAAAAGTGGTATTGATTAACCATGCACAAGAAGGTTCCGTTCAGAAATTCAGCGTCACCCTAATTTGTAAAATAGCTTAAAAATAACAAACGCTCTCCAAAATGGACGTGTCTTATACCAAAACAAAGATAATTCAATAAGGTTTTCATTTTTATAAGTATAAGCATCTCAGGTTCTCCCTACAAAAAGTTATGAACATTCGAAGTTGAAAGTTTGCTGCTGGAATTTCCCTGGACAGCGGTTTGGAGACATTTTCATTTGCATTTTACGTTATTTAAACAATTTATTTTGTAAGTAAATATTTCATAGAGTTATAGTATTCTGAGTTAGCTTCGTAACGAACTAAAGAACATATACTAATGATTTTTCTATGATTTATAATGAATTTTATAAGATAAGGTGTACAGTAAATTTCAGATTTGTCATATCCGATTTTTCAACGACGTTTCATGTGTAAACTATAAGATTTTCAAATGTATAACATTATAAAATGAAGATTATAAACTAATTAAAGATAATAATAATAAATATTACGACGATATATATTTTAAATGATATGGTTGCAGTATAATGTAATCTAGTATGTCACAAGAAAAGTTTTCATGATCTAGATTTAATATGATATAAACGGATGCAAACGGAACATCGAAAAGTTATAAAATTAAACATGGGGCACTAGATTTAAACTATAGGTATGGTATTTATTTAAATAGGTATAAAATGAATTATATAGCATGTAGCAAGATTAACTTGCCTCGATGGGTCGCGAATCGGGAAAACGGAACGTTAACCGTCGGCGGGGAAAACTCGCGGCGGGCGCACAGTTCACGGAATGAATCCAAACGACGAACAAAGGAACCACACGGGTCGGGGTACCTCGCTGGAACGTCGAGAAACGTCACCGGCACGACGGAATTCCGGCAACAAAAGAACAGTTAAAAAAAATGAGAAACGAGACATGAAGTAAGAAGAGAAAGAATGATAAAGAGAAGTACGAGAGAATATATGAGGGGGAGATAGAGAGAGAAAAAGTGGAGAGAGAGAAGAGGGAGAGAGGGAAAGTGGGGCCACGGGGTTAAAGGGGAGGTTGCGATTGGCTGAGAGAATAAATTGAGAAGGATATAAAAGATTGTAAAAATATTATATGGTCAACTTAAAGATTTAAAAGATAGGTAATGAACAGTAAGATATCAGGTTAGTTAGAAAAATATATGCGATGGTTTTAATAATATTAAAATTTGGGATTTTGGCGCCAAATAAAACATTTCCAAATCGCGCCCGGGTCGGGTCCAAAAATTTGAAATTGAAATAATAGGATTTTAAGCGGGATCCAAATTTTAAAATTAAGTGTTTTATGATTAAAAAGCATACCCCCAAAACGGACACACGTACGTGCACGTAGCCATCCAAACTCGTCCGTTTCACTGAACGGGACGAGAACACAATGCACGGACGCTACCACGAGGCTAGGGGTGTCAAGTAGGCCATGATGAATATTTTTAATTTTATTTTAGATGCCAAAATTTGTTATATGCAGAAATGAATTTACCGGGTAAAAATTTACAGTAAGCAACAAACAAGCAAGTTATATGAAATGAGTACCACATTATGCTCAAACAGTAACTGAAAATAGTAGCATTGGGCTCGGGTGTTACACACGTTGATTATATCCTCATACTTCCATGCATATGCTTTATGATACTTACATGCATGATGTTTTGTGTCATTGGTTGACACATGGACGAGATCCACATGCATACAGACATTGATTACATAGTTGGATGATATCCACATACTTATTGACTTCATGATATAGTTGACATTGATTCATGTTGATTACATTGATCATACCTCATATTTATGATATGTTGCTACCTGAGGCACTGACACGAGCACTTGGTATTACACTGATATATAGATGTTTACCCTTGCCACCTTATCATGCTTCAGACTTTATCATTTTGCGGGTATATTATTACTGATCGTTTGATCTAGGATTGAGTCATACATACGATTTCTGCTCTGTGATATTTTCTACTCACGAGTTGGCAACTCACCCCCGTTGTGCCACAGTTCTTGCAGGTTTTGCCGTACAGGTTTCATTGTGGCTTTCTGGTACACTGCTTCCTTTCTGGGTGATTGCTTTGGTAGGTAGGTTCACTCGTATCGTGACCACCCTTGTATTTATTTTAATCAGTTGTATCTAGTAATTCCATCAACCAGACATGTATTTTTATTGACTTAGCAGACCAGTGATGTATATTCTTTCGACCTAAAGTCGCGCGTTGTATTATTATGGGTTTTTCATGTTGATTTGAGTTTCCTTTTGAGTTTTGATCCTCGCCCTTCGGCATTGTATATTATATTGCTCGTGTGATTGTGGCCGTCGATTGACGAAGAGCTAGCTCCCGCTTGGGGATGCCTTTTATCATTGATGCATATATTTATCATGTTGTACCTCGTTCGGGGCCAGTATTTGCAAAGGAAACTCTGCCGAAATTTTCAGAAAAGGCTTGATGTTTTAAAAATGCATATTCGGATTATGTTATTTAAAAACACTTGTTTTAAAACTAGTTTTCTTTACTTCTTCTTAAAAATGGTTTAGATTTCTTGGATTTTGGCTTACTTGAATTAGATGGAGCCCGATAGATTTCATATGATTCAAGTGCCAGTCGCGTGCCATTTCCGAGTCGTGACACTCCCGCACTAAGGATCAAAGCCCTCCCAAAAATGCGACCGAGCAGCTACCCTGCTCGGTCATCCCTGGCTGGTAGTTCCCTACCCCATGACGCCAGGGATCAAAGCCCTCGCCAAGAGGCATCGGGCAACGACCCTGCTCGGTCCGTCCCCGTCTAAGCGATCTCCATCTCGACTTCAGGGCCATGGAGATACCGTCCTTTCACCGGTCTTTGCACATTTGGAAAATGATTGAAATCAACTCGACGTGCAATCGCTAGACGAAATACTGACCTAAAGATGAAAGCAGTACTGTGTAAGTACAAATGTTTGCCACAAATAAAAGGAAAACGCGCATGCAAAGAAACTGCAAAATGGATTTTCTATTCACAAAATCAGAAGTATTTACAAAGGTATTATGGGCTCCCCGGCCTTACAAAATTTTAGGGAAGGTTCAGGCCTCAGGGATTGGGCGAAACTCGATGAGCCGAGCGTCCACTTCGACCATCGGGACGGCGCCTTCAGGGTCGACACTCACCGCGGGAGCCTCGGCATCGGGGGCCGGGGCTACCGACTTGTCCCCCACGCTCCTACTGGAGGCCTCTTCCCCCACAACGTTTCCAAGGACGTTCCTCTGCGCGCCCTCCGCATGAGGGTACTCCGCCCGGAGTTTGCCGTCGGGGAACTCCGGCATTTGGGCCTTAACAGCGTCGAGGGCGTCGTGCCAAATGACGCCAACGGCTTGAGCAAGGTCGACGTAGAACAGGTCCGACCCCATGTAGTTCTCCACCGCCTCCGACGCTAGAAGCTCAGCTTTCGACGCCCGAAGCTCGGCACGCTTCGCCCCCTCCTTCGCCGCCTCGTTCTCCTTCCGGAGGGTGCTCTCCGTCTTCTTCATGATGGCGACGAGCACCTTGGAATCCTCCAGCTGAGACTCAGCGGCTCGGGCGGCCTCTCGGCACCTGGCGGTCTCCCGATTCGCGGCCGCCACCTAGTCTTCGAGGGCGACAATCCTCTCCCTCTCTGCCTCCAGCTCCTTCCTTGAGCTCTCCTCGCGGCCTGCGGCCTGCATCGCCGGGGCTATCTCCTCATCCTCTATGTTGACGATGAGGGTGACGTGCTGGAGGACCTGAAGAAAAGGAAGGGGGTTAAAAAGGAAAGGGAGGCACCTGATCACACAAACGAAAATGCTGCATAAAGAACCAGGTGGGGTGTAAACACTAACCTGCACGGCCTCTTGAGCTATGGTCGCCATTTGGGCCCGAAGGGTCCCTCGAGGGATTCTGCCCTCGGCCGATCTCTCCATCTCAGAGAGCAGGCTGTCAGTGACAGAAAGCCTCGAGGGCACCTCGAAGCGAAGCTCCCCGTCGTCCACGAGGGTGGGGGAAGTTGGGGAGCGGAACTCCGTCCTGTGGAACCTCTTGAGAAGCGACGCGGGGGGACCAGTCTCGGCTCCCACCTCGGGAGCCCGGGGCTCCTGCCCCCGAGCACGCTTACGGACCGGTGCTCGACTGGACTCGGGGGCCCGAGGAGTGCTTGAACGCTTGGATGGAGCCGCCGCCGGCGGGGACGAAACCGGCGGGGCCGGAGCTGACGTCGGGCGAAAAGGGCCGGCACCTCCGGCCTTCTTCCCCTTCTTCACATTAACCACTGCCGCTCGGAACTTGTTTAGGTCCATGGGTACTGCGAAAGACAAAATACAGAGAGTCAGCAATGCCAGAAAAATTAAAGAACGCACAAGTCTAAACAGGTAGCCTGAAAGCTCCTAACTTACTCGTGTACTTGGCGGGGCTAAGCCCGGCCCAACTAAGGGCCCGCTCAGATAGCAGCACATCGCCTCGGGGGAGGGGCTCCCACGTCGACACCGCCATCGCATCGGGATCATTGGACCGACCCACCCGCGGACAGCTGGCCCTTTGCCACTGGGTGGGCACATGCCAGTCCTCACCCTCGGGCGGGGCGATAAAGAAAAACTTCTTCTTCTATTCGTGAATGGAAGAAGGCACTACGACCACCCCGGACCCGGAGGTGTCCCCCCGCTATTTTCTAAAGGAGAGGTACACCCAGCTCGGCTCGGCTCTACAAGCACCAGGGTGGTTTTTGTAGCAAAGAGAAGAGAGGAGAAGGTTCAGGCTGAAACGGATCTGACACAATTTCAACCGGACCAGGAACCCGAGGAGGATCCTCCAAGAGTTCGGCACTATCTGGCTCAGACCTAACCCAAAGCAACTCAACGCCTCACTCACCTCATGGGAGAAGGGCAGACGCACCCCGGCCCATAAGGCCTCCAGGTACAACGCAATCTCCTTGCCCTGTATCTGGTTTGCCCTCTTCCCCTCCTCGGCCAGACGAAGCGAATAGCCGGGAGGAATGAAGAAACGGTTCTTGATGGTAACGAGCTCCTCCGCACGCCTCAGCGAGGATCGCGAGCCAAGAACACCCGCGGCCTATGCTCTAGGGACCACCCTATCTTCTTGGGTGAACTCCAACAAAGAGGGGGAAGAAGTAGAAGAGGAAGAAGCAAAAGAGGAAGCTTCAGAAGACTCTCTAGACTCTACCCGCACTATGTCTACAGACTCCTCGGAAGAAGACATCTAACCTAGTCAAAGGGTGGTGTCCTCGGGAGATCAAAAGCAAGGAATCCGACCTGAGAAGAAGAGTGCTGAGATAACACGACCAGGGATGTAAATTCCCAGTTCCGTAAATAAAAAAATTTCGATAATTTCCAAGTCCCCTGAATATTTTTCTATTTTCTCGTTATTTTTGTAGGAATTTAGATGCTTATATTTTTACATTCTGAATTATTTTTCCTAAACTAAAAACCCCACTCCCAGCCCAAGCCCATACCGACCCGGCCCAAACCCCATACCCGACCCATCTCTCTTCTTCCCCACTCCCCTATTCTTTTCCCGCTCCTTTTTCTTTTCCTCCCCACGTCGCCACTCGTTCCCGAGCCCCCGCTCCTCGTCGTGAGCACGTCCCCAACCTCGACCCATGACCTCGCGTGCGTGATCGCAAACTCCCTCCCTCGACCTCGTCTCCCTCTCTCCTTCCTCCCTTTCTCCTCTCCTCTCTCCAAACACCCAGCACCATCCCTACTTAACCCATCACCCTCATAACCTCCATCACCAAAACTCATCTCACCTCCCCACTCTCGTTCTCCCTCTCATTCCACTTCCCTTCTCACACCACCTCAGCCACCTCATTCCACTGCACCCTCGCCTCCTCCTCAAACCCTCGCCACCACCTTCGCCTCCATTTCCCTTCATCACCAAGCCACCTCCGGCCACTACGACCTTCTCCTTCCACCACGAGCTCCTCCCGCCAACCTCCTCTGCACCGTCGGTCACCTATGTCACCGGCATCACCCCAGCACCACCCTCGCCATCTCCCTCTATCCCAAGCTCTTCCACTTCCTCCATAACTCACAACCCGAACTCCCAACCACCCTCTACCACTGCAACCCCGTCCTCGCTGTCGCTACCTCACCACCACCAAGCCCCAAGCTTCAAGCCGAGCCACACCAATCTCTCTCTTTCTCTCCATCTCCCTCCCCTCTCTTGACATCCAACCCATTACCATCGCCGTCGGCTCCCTGCCACTACTGTCACCTCTGACGACAACGCAGCCACCTCACTCCAACTCCAGCTCCCCTCATCGCTGCAGCCAAGCCACCGAAGCCTTAACCGAGCCTACAAGCGAAACTCACGTCCCTTGCACCCTTCGGCATTTCATCGAGCACTTTCATCCATCTCCAATTGCCGCTATTCTGGTCACCGTTGTCGCCATCCAATCCGTGGCCTCGATCTCTTAAGCCATCATCGTCATCAACACGGTATCCATTGCAACACCGGCATACGCCCATCGCAGCTCACGTCGCGTCAAGCCCCACTAGCCAAGCCTCGTCGTGGTCTTGTTGCGCCGTGCCGCTGCCGTAGCCGTAGTTCACCACCGTGCCGTGTCACTGCCATATCATCGTCGATACGTCGTCAAGCAAGTTTTACATACTTGCTTCATGCTATTTTACAATCAATTCGATTGCAACTCAATATCATAGCAAGTATTTGATGCTAAACTTTAAGTGGAAACATATCTTTAAGTGGAGGAACTTGTGATCATTAAACCCGTTTACTGTTTACAGAGGTACTGCATAAATTTGGTTGAAAATCGATACCGTTTCACCTATAAAATGTTACCCCCGATAACCATTGCGAAATCAGAATCTTTCCTGAACACGCTAGGCCGTTAAATTCATATAAAATCTTTTACAAATCCTAATGTTGCGTTAGAGGGCTCATATCGAATCCGACTCGACTACCTAGAACCCCATAAGAGTTTTAATTTGTTTCTATGCTAAAAAGGTGACGGAAACTGGTTCGGAGTGCGGCTCTGGACTGCAGTCCAGAGCAGCTTTGGCTATCGATTCTTGTTTTGTAATGCTTTCACTCGGCTGTATGAAAATGTTATGATGCGGAACCCTATACCATAGCGAATATAAGTCTGTTAGCTAACCATTGAAAGTGATTTCATTCATTTTTACTGTCGTTTACTATTTAAATTATATTTTAAATCAACAGAACATATAGCAGTCCCAAACAGGGACAGAACGTATACCTCATTGTTGTACAGTGCATAACTTCCAGTACACCTTGGATATTATTGATCCGTCTAGTGAGTTGGAAACCTAACTGATAAACCTAAATTTTGTTCAACTATAGCGTTGCCTAATTTCGATCCCAACAGGGTGAAAACTGTGTTGCGAAATGGACACTCAGTTCAGGAACTGAAATTCCAGCAGCGAACGCTTAAAATGAAATGACTGTAACTTGCGAACCCGAAACCCGATTGACTTGAAATTATTTTTTTTGAACTTTTGACTGAATTTACTTATTACCGCTTTATATCGTTTTGCTTAATTCTAAATGCATGATTTAATACAAATTTTCCATATTCATAAGATGCATAACGACCTGTACTGCATATAAACTGTTTAGCTACATGATTCATAGTTCTACTCGACTACAAGACCTTTAGTGTCAGTGAAAATTCGTGTTAATTCTCAGTGTATATTGCATTGTCGAACGTGTGTAGTATTGGTGTGGTTGTGACAAGTACGCCAATGAATAGTGAGTGATTCGTGACAATGAACCATACAATGAACAATGAAAGAAATCGTGTTATTGATGCGCACTTGTACATAACTAGCCCATACTCATGAATAATAAAAATCTAGGTAAAAAGAGGGAAATCGAAGTGGAAAGGGAGTTGTATTTAGCGAGGTCAGTGATTTAGAGGATGATCATTCGAACAACGACTCTTATATATATTAGGTTGGGCCTAGCGGTCCGGCTGACAGGGTTATGTCCCGGGCAACAGCGGGCCGTAGTCTCGGGTACGTACGAGACCCTCGTTAAACATGATCCTTCTTTCCACAACTCGATTTCAAAAGTGACTTAGGGACCGATAGGGATACAGATCATACATTGCATCAGTTAGTGACATATTGATTACCTGCATTTTATCTCCACCGTTGTTACTTTCATTTTCTCGTTTTTTGTTATTATTATAATATTGGTATTATGTCGCTTTGACGACCTGAGTATGCATGCTCAGTGATAGAGGTGGATTCGCCTGATCTCGAGGAGACTGTGAAGATCCAGACTAGTGAACCAGTTACATTTCTCCATTGATATTCCTGGTTAGTTTCCATTTTGCTTACTTTCATTGAGCTCAGATTTCTTTATATCCGATAGTTTTAGTGACTGCATTCTCTTTACCCGTTTTGCATTTTACTTATTATCATATAATGCTAGAAGCCGAAATGTGACTACGACAGGATTTTCCTTGATCGTAGGAGCATGGCTGGCCTAGTCATCCCTCGTATTCCGTATTTTGGGAAGCGGGGCGTGACATGGTTTTGTTGGTATCAGAGCCTTGGGTTTAGAATAAGATTGTAGTTCAATTTAGGGGTCCCTTGAATCATACTTTATTTCCTTGCTTTCACTTCCATATACTACTTGTGCATCACTCAAGTTCGTGTTTTGAATCTTATCTACTTTATCTTTTCCTCATGTTCCTTATCATTAATCGTTATTTTCCTTCGTGTTCCACTATTTGATCATGACCCTTACTTTTCAGGCCATGACCAACCCTGAAGCAGTACCGCTTCTTGATGAGGACACTCGGCCCTGCGTTTCTTTCGACTATATATTAGTGAGTTCAGATGACGAGGTCGATGGACCACAGGTCATCTTCGACGACGGCGAATCCGAGGATGAGGGAGTCGATGTCGCAATTCCAGAGATCAATATGATTAATGTTTCGGACGATGAAGAGGAAGACCCAGAAGAGGACCCTGAAGACGAGGATCCCAAAGAAGACCCGATAGAAGAGGACCCACAGGAAAACGCAATAGAGGAGGATCCAGATGAGGATCCTGAAGAGGAGAATCCTGAGGAAGACCCTACGAAAGAGGAACCAGAAGAGGACCCGGAAGAGGAAGAACTTATGGAGGAGGATTCTGATGAGGAAGCTCCCGCCGAAGAGGAAGAGTTAGGAGAAGAAAACCCTATAGGGGAGGAATCCGAAGACGAAGCTCCAGTCCAGGAGGAGTGGGAGGATGAAATCTTGAGTGAAGAGGAACTCGAGGCTGATGAACCTCAAGCAGTTATTCAGGCAGGACACTTTAGGAATGGACGCCCCCATCTTAGCGCGAGAGCATATCGCAACTTGTTGAACTTCCACAATCGCGACTGACACAACTTATTTTCTTTTCTTAGGGCCGAATAATAATGATGTATAGTTTAGGGCCAAGTTTATCTCTCAATTGTACTCTGTCAAGATTTTCTGAATAATAAAGTTTCGGTTCGATCAAAATTTTCCTGAAGTATTGTACCTTTAAGCTCGCTTGATTCATAAATTGATCCTTCTTACAACGTCTCTTGCTCTTATTATAAGTAATTATTTTATCTCATCCTTGAACCTTGTAATCACCTGACCCCCCAATTTAGCTGACATGGAGGGAAGTGCCTTACGTACGGACAGAGGAATGTACTCAGGCTTTTGAGATGCTGAAACAGATGTTGACCACGGCACCTATTCTTACAGGGCCGGACGGTTCAGATGGTGTGGTGATACACAACGATGATTTATGGAAGGGTTTAAGCTGCGTTCTGATGCAACACGGTCGGGTAGTTACTTATGCCTCACGGCAGTTGAAGAATCGCGAGGGGAACTACCCAACACACGAATTGGAGTTAGCCGCAGTGGTTTCGCATTTGGAAATCTGGGGACATTACTTACTGGCAAAAAAAAAGAGGTGGAAGTGTATACGGATCATAAGAGTCTGAAATACATGTTCACTCATGGAGAATTGAATATGAGACAACGCCAATGGCTATAGCAAGGGGCGGATTACGACTTGGGATTTCAGTACCATCCGGGAAAACTAAATGTCGTACCGACGCCCTCAGTCGCAAACCAGTGGTCATGATATTGACCGGGCAGAGGAACATCATTGAGGATTTTCGGAAGCTCGAACTAGAAGTTGTTACACCGAGTGCAATTAGGCGGTTTTGGCAGTTGCAGGTGCAGTCTTCACTTGTAAATCGCATTAAGGTTGTACAAGCTAATGATCCCCGATTGCAGAAGTACAAAAAGCAGGTGGAGGCCAGACTAAGGACAAACTTATTCATACATCGAGACGGTTTTTGAGATTCGGTAGCAGACTCTGCGTTCCCAAGGAAGATGTCAGAGAAGAAGTACTAGCCGAGGCTCATAGTTCAGGTTATTCTGTACATCCGGGAGTCAAGAAAATGTATAGAGATATGAGGTAGCACGATTGGTGGAACGGGATGAAGCGAGAGATTGCACGGTTTGTATCCAGGTATTTGGTATGTCAGCAAGTGAAGGCGGAACACCAGAGAACAGCGGGACTGTTACAACCGCTTCCGATACCGGAGTAGAAGTGGGAGCACATCACTATGGACTTTGGGGCTGCCCTACCACGGATCCCAAGAGACAACGACGATATTTGGGTTATCGTCGACCGCCCTAGCACATTTAGACCCATCCGGGTAGGACAGTCGACCGAGTCGCTTGCGGAGAAATACATGCAAGTGATAGTACAACTTCACGGAGTTCCAGTCAGCATTGTGTCAGATCGAGACACCAGATTTGTTTCGCAATTTTGGAGGAGCTTGCAGGAGAGTCTAGGTACACGTCTCAAGTTGATGATAGACAAGTTCCAGATGATCAGACAGCGTTGTTTGTTATTAGTTAGTGACATATTGATTAACTGCATTTTATCTCCACCGTTGTTACTTTCATTTTCTCGTTTTTTGTTATTATTATAATATGGCTATTATGTCGCTCTGACGACCTGAGTATGCATGCTCAGTGATAGAGATGGATTCGCCTGATCTCGAGGAGACTGTGAAGATCCAGACTAGTGAACCAGTTACATTTCTCCATTGATATTCCTGGTTAGTTGCCCTTTTACTTACTTCCATTGAGCTCAGATTTCTTTATATCCGATAGTTTTAGTGACTGTATTCTCTTTACCCGTATTGCATTTTACTGATTACCATATAATGCTAGAAGCCGAAATATGACTACGACAGGATTTTCCTTGATCGTAGGAGCATGGCTGGCCTAGTCATCTCTCGTATTCCGTATTTTGGGAAGCGGGGCATGACAAGGGACGAGGAAACTGTGAAGAGGTATGACCCTTGATGGGGATCTCACCTCTATTTATAGCTGTCGACGTGCGCATCCTACGGCTCCGATCGCCTCCCGCCAAAATAACGTTTCGCAACCAACGGCCGACAACGTCCCACCTGTCGGACCCATATTGGACACGTCCCATTGGGCGCGGGAACTCCTGCGACACGTCTCGCCAGCCAACCAACGCCAGACTCGTAGGCCGTCGCTTCGACGAACGTACGCACGATCTGGCGCTTCCCTTTAATGCGAGATCTCTCCCCTGATCCGGTGACGTCATCAAGAAAATACTACTCTTTGACCGGGAATGCACGACGAAGATATCTTCGAGCGAGAGCTCACCCCGGGTGATCGGTCAGACCACTCTCGACTCGACCCAGGAACGGGTCGAGACGAGAGCGGGGGGTAATGATGAGGCTCGATATCGGTGACTCTCCAGATGTTGACACATAGCAGATGACGTGTCCCAGGACCTACAAGAAGGGGTCAGGAACCTCAGTTAGGATCACACCTCGGGCCCCCGGTGCCGAGGAGTTTCCCGACCTTTGGCGGCATTCCAGATCACCCCCGGCTCGCTTCCGAGTTATCACAGAACAAAGATGTCTCATCCTCCCGCTCGTGCCCGAGCCTCCCGCCGAGGTGATCTTCCTCGGTCTCACCCTGACCGACCCGCAGACGCCTCCGCCACGGCTCCGCGAATCTCGCTATGCGCGAGATATCCGCCGCCCATGATCCCACGTTCCACGCCATCACGATCCCCCATTAACGAGCCTGTCTCGCCATTAATGCGAGATCCCGCCTATCATACGGGCGTGACGTCAGGAGCGTAACGGCCGGCGTGATTCTCGCGCCTGCCTGCTCATTGCTGCTGCTATATAAACCCCTCTCTCAGACGATCGAGGTACGCAATTCTTTCCACCAAGCCGCTACTCTGCCCAACTTGCACCACTAATTTGATCGTCGGAGGGTACTCGGTGTCACAACCATCCCGGGACTTCCTTGCAGGTAGCTCGGCTCAACCTCAAATCCAAGCACATTGAGATCTACACGCTAAAGGAGTCAACCCCCAGATCAAATCTCAGTCGTCTGTCAACACACGAAGGGATCAACGGAAGATAACATCTGAAGGAGACCCAGGCCTCCATCACTTCCACTCCTAGGTTCTTAAAGTTCGAACCAAGAGATTAACAGTAGCATTCTTTCTGTGAATAATCTTTTTATGGCTGATTTATATATTTGAATGGTTCATAAGCTAGTAATGGGATCCTTAAATCATTTGATTTTTTCCCTCCCATATAAATAGGTTTAAAGATGTGAATTATGCAATTCAAATAAATAGTTCCCGCTAAAAAATTTATGCGCAAAAGAGCCCAAGGTATCAAATGGCAGCGATACGTTTAAGAAAATGTTAACCAGTATTTTCCGGGCTACATTTTGACAAACTCCCGAATGAGAAATAGCTATATTCTGATGGTATCAAAAGCGTCTCGAAAAAGCCTTCGATTTGATATATTATGGGCCTCATAATTCATCCAGGATCAAAAGTTATGAGGCATCACGTGCACACACGTGACCGGGCATCACGTGCCCACACATGACCGGGCATCACGTGCAGACACGTGACCATTTACAGGCAAAACCTATAGGCACTGAATAAAATAAATAATTGGAAATAATTAATCAGTGAGATCACGTGCCAACACGTGATGGACCTTTAAACCCACTGAAAAGAATTGAAGGAATAATAAAACACTAAGGAAAAACCCCAATGGGGCATCACGTGCTCACACGTGACCAAGGGTCACGTGCTGACACGTGATAATTCCTTAGCTCTGTTAAAAGGCAAAATTAAATTCTGAATAAAATGTTTAATCAAGAGGATCACGTGCCAACACGTGACAAGTTCCTAAACTCTTTAATTGATAGAATTAAATTCTATTTAATAATCAGATAAAGGGACCACGTGCCAACACGTGATAGACTTTTAAAAGCCTTCTGAAATAATAGAATTAAATTCTAATTAAGGTTTATCAAAGATCCAAACTGAGAAAATATTTCTTTAAATCTTTCCAAATAAAAAAGATAGTGCTCAGTAAAATGGAGCACCGTTGGATTAAAAATCCAATGGTGATTAAAAATCACCAATTTGTGGAAAGATTTTATACAAGGAAAGATTTCCCTAAAATTCATCAATAATAACAGACAGAATATTTTTTGGATTAAAATTCCAATGGTGAATAAAATTCACTGAATGATCTAAAAGATCATGTTAGTTACAAAAACAACCAAAATCTTTCAATGAAAGATTCATAAAACAAATTGATTCTTTTCTTTCTCCTATAAATAGGAGCCAAGAAAAGAAGAGAAGTAATCTACTTTTTTGGGAGATAACAACAACAGAGAGAAAAAAGAGAGGAGAATTTAATTCTTAAGAGAGAAAAAAAAAGATCTCTTCAGAGAAAAGAAACCCTAGGTGAGAAATAAGAAAGAGATCTAAGTTCTATAAAACAAAGAGAATTTAATTCTCAATTTAAGAGTTTAACTCTTCTGAATAAGAACTTAGTTCTTCTTTTGGTTGAAGATCTGCAGAAGTAGATCTCCCCACAAGTTGAGAATTTAATTCTCATCGGGGAGATTCTGCCATGCAGATCCAAAACTTAGAGCGAGAATTGTGTTTAAGGAATTTAATTCCCCCAAATTCATAGGAATTTAATTCCTCCAAAACAGAACTAGGGTTTAACCCTATATGAGAATTTAATTCTCCCAAATTCATAGGAATTTAATTCCTCCAAAACAGAACTAGGGTTTAACCCTATATGAGAATTTAATTCTCCCGAATTCATAGGAATTTAATTCCTCCAAACAGAATTAGAGTTTAACCCTATATGAGAATTTAATTCTCCCAAATTCATAGGAATTTAATTCCTCCAAATCAGAATTAAGGTTTAAACCTACTGAGAATTTAATTCTTCCACATACATAGGAATTTAATTCCTCTAAAACAGAATTAGGGTTTAACCCTACAGAGAATTTAATTCTTAAAACAAGAGACTTAAAGCTCTCCATGCACGTAAAGAACTTGGTCACGTGGTAACACGTGACCCCCATTCTCAATGAACAGAAAAGAGAGAACAAAACTTGGTCACGTGTTCCCACGTGACCCTTAAACAGACTCCCCAAAATGAGAAGAAAAAAGCTTGGAGGCAATGCCTTACGTGCTCACACGTGACCCTCATAAATGAAGAGAACAAAGCTAAAGGCAGTACTGATTTTGGGCGCCCTCATGTGTCCCCACGTGACCCCTTAATAAACACTTTAATAATCAATACATGGCTACCCATCACGTGCCAATACGTGATGGCCTGAAGACTAAAAGTGTTTAACACTTATTTGAATATTCTGATAATAAAATAAAGGAGGTCTAGCCCCATCTTCAGACGCCTCACGTGACCCCACCCTTCCTTTCTAGTGTTTAACACTATTTTGAGTATTTTGTCTCCAGTGTTTAACACTGTTTTAAATACATCACGTGAGGACACGTGACCGTCAGATGTCCTCTAGTGTTTAACACTATTTTCAATTCAGCTTAGCCCAAATTGGCTAAGTTTTCCAGAGGAAAATCTCCCCTTCAAATGAGCCTTAAAATCCAGAACTATAATGTTTAAGTGCTCAGCCGAAGACAAAATGTTCTCAGAGCCCTCAAACTCTTGTTTAGAATTGCTAAATAATGAAGGGCATAACCCAGACAAATGCTCAACAGGCCAACAAAAGGCCAACATTTTAAACTTAATTGGACTTAGCCCAAATTGGCCATAAGTCCTCAATTCAGATTTAACTGAGCCAATGTGCTCATAATCTAATTAATTGATCTTAGTTCCAAATTGGACTACAGATCTCCCAATCAACTTTGGTTCAAGGGTACATCTCTGAACTTCTCTGATATTTGTCGTTGTAATCCTTCAACGTCTTCAGAGAGGTGACGGGTCCTGACAACCATACATTTCATGGACTATGATGTCCTTAACCTCGGACTGTGGGGTCCCTTTAAACCCACGGACTATGATGTCCTTAACCTTGGACTGTGGGGTCCTTAAACCCACGGACTATGATTTCCTTAATCTCGACTGTGATGTCTTTAAACTAATATTAAACTGTGGGGTCCTTAAACCCACGGACTATGATGTCCTTAATCTCGACCGTGATGTCTTTAAACTAATAATGGACCACCATGTCCTTAAACTGGCAATTGACCGCAAAGTCCCTAAACTAGAACAATAGAGCCCAAATGCTCTTTTGTTGGATCTAAATGATCCCGTTAAGTAGATCTTAGTCTAAAATTAGACTAACGTATCCTTAACAAATCGTTAAGTTGACCTTAATTTAAAATTAGACCCGTGTCCTTAACAAACTGTTAAGTTGATCTTAGTCTAAAATTAGACTAACGTATCCTTAACAAACGTTTAAGTTGATCTTAGTCTCAAATGAGACTAACGTATCCTTAAACCCAACCCCCAAACCCAAATCTAAGAAAATACGGATTTGGACTAATCCACGCCCTACGGGCAACAACATAAATTAGTCTCCGTATACAATCCACAGGCAACCAAAAATAAAACAAATATACACGACACGAAGTGACCATCTGGAGAAGGAGAAAGTGGTTACTGCGACGCGGTAGCGTAATTAACTGCAGGGGCTTGCGCTTGCAGGGAAGAGTGTCCTCACAATCAAAAACCCCTCAAATGAGGGGGAATCTGACGAAGTCTGCTACATCGGCCGCATCCGTCTAAACCTTCGATACGTGGTGCCATAAATCAACTTGGCATATTCGGAGAGGTGGACGGATAGTACCTATTAGCATCTGCCCCCAAATTCAGGCAAGACGTTTGTCTTCCCGGTTTTCGGCGGGGAACAGATTCTGGCATGCCCGGTGGGACCTTTTCCTCTTTTCACTCCACACTTCGTATGTTATGTTCGCGAACAAATCGCGGTTTCCTATGGTTGCCTATGGATTCGAGGTACTTAGATTTGGTGTCTTGCTCCGTGCAGAAAACAGAAGATCAATGGCTTCAAACTGCACTAATTGCAACTGCAACTCTCGCTCCGTCCCGTCCGGAGGAGTGACTTACGGGCCCCAAGCGGCCTCCATCTTCGCTATGCCGGTGGAACAGGTGACTCAGGCCACCACTGGGTTGTTCTTCGGGACCATGCTCCCACCGATGAGCTTCAACGCCCCTGTACCATCGCAAGAAGCTCCCAAGAAGTCGGTCTTTGATCGGCTTGCAACTACAACGGCCCCTCTCAACGGGTCGCCCAAATCCAGTGCCTCAGTTTTTGACAGACTGGACCAAAGCTCATTTAGGCCCATGAAGAAGCCCACAATACCGGAAGGCGTTGTCCCGAAGCGGATAGCCATTCCTACTCTTGAAGTCACCAAGGCGGCTTCTCCGGCTGAGGGGTCAGTCTTCACAAGACCGGCCGTTTCAGCTCCCACTCCGGGTGAAGTAACCAAGGCCGTTTCCCTTGCATGAAAATCGGCCTTTTCAAGATTGGTCATTCCCTCCCAGCGAGCATCTATCTTTGGCAGGATGGCACCAACAGCAGACTCTCATCAGAACAGGGGGCATGGAAAAGCTGATCCAACAGCTGAGACAATCCCAACGGCTCGACACGCTCGACGTCGCCACTGGCGCCGAGTAAAGAAGGCTGGGGGCAATTCCCCTTCTGGACTGACTCCGCCGGCTCCAACGATGGAAGTTTATGCTGCTGTTCCAACCGGGAACGGCTTTGAACTACTTAACAGGGTGCACGGGAATTTGCCAACTGCCGTGCTAAAAAAGTCTCCTCCGCCCGTTGAAAAGATCACAAAGGCGAAGCTGGAGCAGCCCCCTCAGCGGCTGTCCTCTAAGATTTACAAAGTCTGGCGTCAAGTCCAAAACTCGGTTATTGATCAAGACTACCCCCATCGACAGGAAAAGATGAAAGTTCGGCAAGAAGAGAACCGCCCTGTTAAGCCATAAAAGGCGACAGCTACTTAGGTGCCCATTGCAACGACCCCCTCAACTGCGACCGCTCACAAGAAAGGAAGGCCGGAGAAAATCCCTGAGTCTACGACAAATCGCAAGAACACTGAATCTAAACGCCTCAAGTCTGGGGGTATGGTGGTGCACACCATTTATATGGCATCCGGAAAAGAGGATAGTCGTATCTCTACAGGTCATCGACCGCTTACGCGATCAGTGACTAGAGCTCAGGAGCAACAACAACAAAAGCTCCAAGAAATGCTAACAGCTATGGCCGCGCTTACGGGATCGAAAGCAAGCTCGGAGACATCCTCGGAGCAGCGCCGTGAGCAGGAAACTGATGCTGAATTCCTTCGGAAAATGCTTGAGAAGAAGGACAAAGAGGCTGCGGAATAAGCGGCCAATATAAAACAAATGACCCTTCTATTCCAAGATATGGTAGGCATGATGATCCAGCCAGACCCTCCAGCTGAAGATCCTCCGATTATCCTCGAAGATGACCGAGCGAAGATGTCAAATCCTCTGCCGGCTCTGTCAGCAGCCAAGGAGAAAACCATCTCAAAAGCTGTCCTGGATGATTATATAGCTCGGCAAATACGGGCTCATCAAGCAAATGAAGCAACTGGCCAAGTCGTCAGAACTGGGCGACCATATCCAGGATAGTACGATCAGATCAAGTATCCGCCAGGATACATGATCCCTAAATTCCATGTATATAAGGGGACGGGGAATCCACACCAGCACGTTGCTCAATTTAGGGCTCTGTGCGGCAACACCGGAGGTGACGATAAGCTACTTCTCCGCCAGTTTGTTGGAAGTTTGTCGGAAACGGCATTCGAGTGGTATTCCGAACTCCTAAATGACTCTGTCAAGACATTCGCAGAGATGGAGTTGCTATTCACCCAGCGTTTCGCGAGTGCTAGTGAACGCACCCCAATAACGGCGTTGATCAATGCCAGGGTGAAACCAGGAGAAATATGGGTTCAGTATGCGATACGGTGGCGCAACCTATGGTCGAAGTGCGAACAGCGCATAGAAGAAGCTCCTGCAGTAGGCATGTTTGTGGGAACCCTTGATCCGCAGGCGACCATATCCCAATTCATGATGTTCTTCAAGCCGACCACCTTCCAGGCCTTGATTGACAAGCTGGCCCAAATGGACCAGATAGGCCATAGGCCTTCCTCTTCAAAGACGGAGCCTTGGAATAAAAAGGGCAAAGGGAAAGCAACCTTCGTCGCCAACGCTCAACAACAACCGAGTGGCCCGAGACCGGTTGTTCGCCAAAGCAACAAGCGGCAATCCCTCGATGAGAAGTTGAGACGTCCTTACTCGTTTCCCCGGGATAAAACAAGAAAACTGTTTGAACTGGCAGTGCGCAATGGGCTCATCACTCTACCGGAGTCGAGACACCCACCGCAACCGAACGATGTCAACGATCCCAATTACTGCCCCTACCACCGAGTATTGGGTCATCCGATCAAAGATTGCTACGTCTTCAACAATTGGGTTGAAGACCAGTATCAGCAGGGCAAGTTCGCACTGTCCGAAAACTGGAAGGTAAATCCGCCACAACCACATGCTCCGAAAAAGATGGACATGCCGGGGGCATCGTTCTCATTCATAAAGGAAGCTCCATGGGAAGTTGTTCTTTCGGCAAAAACTAAAAGAATGCTGAAAGATCTTCAAACATGTCCGGCGATCAGGTGGAAAAGCCCGCAAGAGCCGGAGATCATCGACGGGATGCTGAAACCACGCCCAATATCGGGAATTAATAGCAATGGTCAAAATGCTCAAGCCCAGCCGTCAAAGTCTTCGAAGAAAAAGAAGAAGACCAAAAAGCCCGCGCAGTCTAACGACAAGCGCACGGATCTGCAAAAAGCATATTGACGCGCTGAAAGAATACAACCAGAGGGCGCGAACCCCAGTCACGCTTCAAGAGTTCCTCAATCACATCCTTGAAAATGAAGATAACGACAATGATGAGGGAGACGACTTGTCAGAAGAACCCGAAGATTATGTAGCAAGTTGCCACATGATCGCTCATTTGTCGCTAGGTAACAAAGCAGCTCACTCGGCGTTAGGAGATAACGTAGAGGAGCTGGGGGCAGGAGCAGTGCCAAAACCCTTGGATTATGTGACAAGATCTATCAAGGAGAAACCTACTTGTTCATAAAGCATCCGGCGAAACTTCGCCTCAAAGCTACAACGGACCGAAATGTCCCTAAACTAACGATGGACCGCAATGTCCTAAAACTTGCAATTGACCGAGATGTCTATAAACTACTACGGACCGCGGCATCCCCAGGCTGACGTGGTGTAAAAAAAAAAGGTATGTCTATAAGTAAAATGGGCACGGATGAAAACCCAAAAGGGCGCCGTGAGTAAAAACAGCAGGACTACCGGCGATGTTTGTGAAAACCCGAAAGGGCGCAGACTCATAAAAAAAATGGTACGTCCACAAGCAAGATGGGCACGAATGAAAACCCGAAAGAGCTCCGTGAGTAAAAACAGCAGGGCTACCGGCGAGTTTTGTGAAAACCCGAAAGGGCACAATCTCGTTAAAAGACACTTGCAAGGTCCTCTCGACCTTGTAAGGAGAAACCACCTGCGTGAGATCCTTACGACTCACAAGGGAGCAACACACTTAGGAATCCCCACGATTCTTAAGGAGAAAACACACTTACGAGATCCTCACGACTCGTAAGGAGAATTCCCCTTTGAGACCCTCACGGCTCACAGGGTTCAAAAGCCTTAAGCTATAGGGATCTAAACATGTTCTTAAGCCATCACAATCTCCAATGCTGCCCTACAAGCGGTTCAATGCTGACCCTTGTATACAATCCACGGGCACGAATAAACCTTTCCCTAACAAAGTCCCACCAGCGACTAGGGATATGCTCACACGGTGAGCGACCCATGTAAGTCCTCTCGACTTATAAGGAGAAAACACTCTTGTAAGATCCTTACGACTTATAAGAGAACATACACTTAAGAATCCTCATGATTTTTAAGGAGAAAATACACCTACGAGATTCTCACGACTCGTAGGGAAAAATACCTTTATGAGACCCTTACGGCTCGTAAAGTTAAAAAGCCTTAGTCAACAGGATCCTAACCCTGTTTGCTAAGCCACCTTTGTTCAACATCGACAAAGGAAAATGATGATTCGCTTCTGGCAATGTCCCAGTGGTAGCGATGCTGATGCCTAATTCAGTATGAAATTCCAAGCCCTTTCATAGCAAATGATGATTCGCTCCTGGCAATATTCCAGTCGCAGCGATGTTGATGCTAAGATTGGCACCATATTTCAAGTTCCACACTCGCGATAAAAAATCGGCGAGCTAAAAATGCATATGAAATAGCCAAAATGATGGGGCAACTTGCAACGAAATCAGCAAGTAAAAATATATGCATACAAAAACAGCCGAAATGATTGGGCAACTCGCAATAAAAAGCAGTGAGTAAAAATAAAAATAGCCGAAATGATTGGGCACCGCGAAAAATAGCCGAAATGATTGGGCAATCGCGATTTTCGCGATATAAAAAGCTGAAATGATAGAGCATCGCGGAAAGAAATTAAAAAAAATTCTGAAAGAATGAAACTTTTGCCCTACAGATGAGATCACATCGATCCCTGTATACAATCTAGGGGCACAAACAAAAAAAGGGAACCATATTTTCCCACCAGGCTCTATCAAAAGGAGAGCCAAGTCTCTACGGTTCACAGACAGCCTAGAGACTACCCGGAACCATGGCAAAGTCCCCTAGTTCCAAATCTCGACGGTCACAGACAACCTAGAGATCACCAACGGCGTTTCTCCTTCCTCCAGCAGGATGCAGATGCGACGTCAACAAACGACCCCAGAGTCAAAACAACGGAACCATGGCAAAGTCCCCTAGTTCCAAATCTCGACGGTTCACAGACAGCCTAGAGATCACCAACGGCGTTTCTCCTCACTCCAATCAGATGCAGACGTGACGTCAACAACCAACCTCAGAGTCTCAACGAAGAGGAGCCATGGCAAAGTTCCTAGTTCCAAATCTCAATGGCCACATCTACGGCCCGACCTCCTCATTCCAGCAAGACACAGACACTACACCATCAATCGGAACCATGATAAAGTCCGCTAGTTCCAAGACTCTACGGTCCACAGACAACCTAGAGTCAACCAATGACCTCCTTGCCGGATCAACGCTCCGTCTCGGAAACAAGTCAACCAACCCCCAAGGAAATCAGTGTCCTTGGCAAAACCTCGATTCAGGGAAATCAGCATCCTTGGCGAGAGCACCTCAATTCGCGTCGACCCGCAAAGAAATCAGTGTCTTTGCAGGAATACCTCGATTCGTTTCGACTCCGAGGAAATTAGTGTCCTTGGAAAATACCTCGATTCAGGGAAATCAGTGTCCTTGATAAGAGCATCTCGATTCGCGTCGACCCACAAGAAAATCAGTGTCTTTGCAGGAATATCTCGATTCGTCTCAACCCTAGGGAAATCAATGTCTTTAGCAAAACCTCGATTCAGGGAAATCAGTGTCCTTGACGAAAGCATCTCGATTCGCGTCGACCCACAGAGAAATCAGCGTCTTTGCAGGAATACCTTGACTCATCTCAACCCCAAGGAAATCGGTGTCCTTGGCAACCTCCTCGATTCAGGGAAATCAGCATCCTTGACGAGAGCATCTCGATTCGCGTCGACCCGCAGAGAAATCAGCGTCTTTGCAGGAATACCTTGATTCGTTTCAACCCCAGGGAAATTAGCGTCCTTGGCAAAAACCTCGATTCAGGGAAATCAGCATCCTTGACGAGAGCATCTCGATTCGCATCGACCCGCGGAGAAATCAGCGTCTTTGCAGGAATACCTCGATTTGTCTCAACCCCAGGGAAATCAGTGTCCTTGGCAAAAACCTCGATTCAGGGAAATCAGCGGCCTTGACGAGAGCATCTCGATTCGCGTCGACCCGCAGAGAAATCAGCGTCTTTGCAGGAATACATCGATTCGTTTCAACTCCGAGGAAATCAGTGTCCTTGGCAAAAACCTCGATTCAGGGAAATCAGTGTCCTTGACGAAAGCACCTCGATTCGTATCGGCCCGCGGAGAAATCAGTGTCTTTGCAGGAATACATCGATTCGTCTCAACTTCGAGGAAATCAGCGTCCTTGGCAAAAACCTCGATTCAGGGAAATCAGCGTCCTTGACGAGAGCATCTCGATTCGTGTCGACCCGCAGAGAAATCAGCGTCTTTGCAGGAATATATCGATTTGTTTCAACTTCGAGGAAATCAATGTCCTTGGCAACCTCCTCGATTCAGGAAAATCAGCGTCCTTGACGAAAGCATCTCGATTCGCGTCGACCCGCAGAGAAATCAGCGTCTTTGCAGGAATACCTCGATTCGTCTCAACCCCAGGAAAATCAGTGTCCTTGGCAAAAACCTCAATTCAGGGAAATCAGTATCTTTGACGAGAGCTCCTCGATTTGCATCGGCCCGCAGAGAAATCAGTGTCTTTGCAGGAATACCTCGATTCGTCTCAACTCCGAGGAAATCAGCGTCCTTGGCAAAAACTCGATTCAGGGAAATCAACATCCTTGACGAGAGCATCTCGATTTGCGTCGACCCGCAGAGAGATCAGCGTCTTTGCAAGAATATCTCGATTCGTTTCAACTCCGAGAAAATCAGTGTCCTTGGCAAAAACCTCGATTCAGGGAAATCAGTGTCCTTGACGAGAGCACCTCGATTCGCGTCGACCCGCAGAGAAATCAGTGTCTTTGCAGGAACACCTTGATTCATTTCAACTCCAGGGAAATCGGTGTCCTTGGCAAAACCTCGATTCAGGGAAATCAGCGTCCTTGGCGAGAGCATCTCGATTCACGTCGACCCGCAAGGAAATCGGTGTCTTTACAGGAATACCTCGATTCATCTCAACTCCGAGGAAATCAATGTCCTTGGCAAATACCTCGATTCAGGGAAATCAGCGTCCTTGACGAGAACATCTCGATTCGCGCCGACCCGCAGAGAAATCAGTGTCTCTGCAGGAATATACAACGTCAGCAAAGCGGAGCCGCGGCAAAGTTCCCAGTTCCATGACTCGGCGGTGCACAGACAACCCAAAGTCAACCCTCGACCTTCCTGTTGAAGCAATGCTTTAACTCGGGAGTAGGTCAACTCATCAATCACTTACGAGTCCTCTCGACTTGTAAGGAAGAAAATTCTCTTGTGAGATCTTTACGACTCTAAAGAGAAAACACACTTAGGAATCCTCACGATTCCTAAGGAGAAAATACACCTATGAGATCCTCTCGACTCATTGGGAGAAAAAATCTTTATGAGACCCTCACGGCTCATAAAGTTGAAAAATCTTAGGCGGCAGATCTGAACCTGTTTCCTAAGCCATCGCTTCTTATCTCGATTCAGGGAAATCAGCATCCTTGGCGAGAACCTTTCGATTCGTTTCGACCCGCAAGGAAATCATTGTCTTTGTGAGAATCTCTCGATTCGTCTCAACTTGTGGGGAAATTAGTGTCCCTAAGCATAAAGAAAATTCTCTTGTGGGATCCTTACGATTCTCAAGAGAAAACACACTTAGGAGTCCTCACGACTCCTAAGGAGAAAAGACACCTACGAGATCCTCAAGACTCGTAGGGAGAAAAGCCTTTGTGAGACCCTCACGGCTCATAAAGTTGGAAAGTCTTAGGCAACAGATCCTAACCCTGTTTGCTTAGCCATCGCTACCTTATAAAGAGTTCAAGATGAACTGTTATTTACCATCTATGGGCCACACTTGCCAAAGCTACATGCCACTGAAATGGAGAAGTTACTCATGAAGCATATAAACTACTTCATGCTAGAGTAAGACATAAAGAAACAGAAGGGTGCGGCTCATGGAGCTGAGGGTTTGGAACTATATCCCTTAAGAGTCGAGATTTGAGTCAATATTCAATGACGACGCCTGTGTCCGCTCGTTATCTTCTCAGATCAAGATCCTGAAGATTATATACCAACCCAAAACTGGTCATACGCTATGAATTACTCTGCACTACTTCACCCATGTATATACTTACGTGGGAAAAGTAGTGGGGGGGCATTTGTTCCCTCCAAAAAATTTCTGCGCAAAAGAGCCCAAGGTATCAAATGGCAGCGATACGTTTAAGAAAATGTGAACCAGTATTTTCCGGGCTGCATTTTGACAAACTCCCGAATGAGAAACAGTTAAATTCTGATGGTATCAAAAGCGTCTCGAAAAATCCTTCGATTTGATATATTATGGGCCTCATAATTCATCCGGGATCAAAAGTTATGAGGTATCACGTGCTCACACGTGACCGGGCATCACGTGCCCACACATGACCGGGCATCACGTGCAGACACGTGACCATTTACAGGCAAAACCTGTAGGCACTGAATAAAATAAATAATTGAAAATAATTAATCAGTGGGGTCACGTGCCAACACGTAATGGGCCTTTAAACCCACTGAAAAGAATTAAAGGTATAATAAAACACTAAGGAAAACCCCCAATGGGGCATCACGTGCTCACACGTGACCAAGGGTCACGTGCTCACACGTGATGATTCCTTAGCTCTGTTAAAAGGCAAAATTAAATTCTGAATAAAATATTTAATCAAGAGGATCACGTGCCAACACGTGACAAGTTCCTAAACTCTTTAATTAATAGAATTAAATTCTATTTAATAATCAGATAAAGGGACCACGTGCCAACATGTGATAAACTTTTAAAAGCCTTCTGAAATAATAGAATTAAATTCTAATTAAGGGAAATCAAAGACCCAAACTGAGAAAATATTTCTTTAAATTTTTTCAAACAAAAAAGATGGTGCTCTGTAAAATGGAGCACCGTTGGATTAAAAATCCAATGGTGATTAAAAATCACCAATTTGTGGAAAGATTTTATACAAGGAAAGATTTTCCTAAAATTCATCAAGAATAACAGACAGAATATCTTTTGGATTAAAAATCCAATGGTGAATAAAATTCACTGAGTGATCTAAAAGATCATGTTAGTTACAAAAACAACCAAAATCTTTCAATGAAAGATTCACAAAAAAAATTGATTCTTTTCTTTCTTCTATAAATAGGAGCCAAGAAAAGAAGAGAAGGGGTCTACTTTTTTGGGAGATAACAACAGCAGAGAGAAAAAAGAGAGGAGAATTTAATTCTCAAGAGAGAAAAAAAAGATCTCTTCAGAGAAAAGAAACCCTAGGTGAGAAAGGGGAAAGAGATCTAAGTTCTATAAAACAAAGAGAATTTAATTCTCAATTTAAGAGTTTAACTCTTCTGAATAAGAACTTAGTTCTTCCTTTGGTTGAAGATCTGCAGAAGCAAATCTCTCCACAAGTTGAGAATTTAATTCTTATCGGGGAGATTCTGCCATGCAGATCCAAAACTTAGAGGGAGAATTGTGTTTAAGAAATTTAATTCCCCCAAATTCATAGGAATTTAATTCCTCCAAAACAGAACTAGGGTTTAACCCTATATGAGAATTTAATTCTCCCAAATTTATAGGAATTTAATTCCTCCAAACAGAATTAGGGTTTAACCCTATATGAGAATTTAATTCTCCCAAATTCATAGAAATTTAATTCCTCCAAAACAGAATTAGGGTTTAACCCTACTGAGAATTTAATTCTTCCACATACATAGAAATTTAATTCCTCTAAAACAGAATTAGGGTTTAACCCTACAGAGAATTTAATTCTTAAAACAAGAGACTTAAAGCTCTCCATGCACGTAAAGAACTTGGTCACGTGGTAACACGTGACCCCCATTCTCAATGAACAGAAAAGAGAGAACAAAACTAGGTCACGTGTTCCCACGTGACCCTTAAACAGACTCCCCAAAATGAGAAGAAAAAAGCTTGGAGGCAATGCCTTACGTGCTCACACGTGACCCTCATAAATGAAGAGAACAAAGCTAAAGGCAGTACAGATTTTGGGCGCCCTCATGTGTCCCCACGCGACCCCTTAATAAACACTTTAATAATCAATACATGGCTACCCATCACGTGCCAATACGTGATGGCCTGAAGACTAAAAGTGTTTAACACTTATTTGAATATTCTGATAATAAAATAAAGGAGGTCTGGCCCCATCTTCAGACGCCTCACGTGACCCCACCCTTCCTTTCTAGTGTTTAACACTATTTTGAGTATTTTGTCTCCAGTGTTTAACACTGTTTTAAATACATCACGTGAGGACACGTGACCGTCAGATGTCCTCTAGTGTTTAACACTATTTTCAATTCAGCTTAGCCCAAATTGGCTAAGTTTTCCAGAGGAAAATCTCCCCTTCAAATAAGCCTTAAAATCCAGAACTATAATGTTTAAGTGCTCAGCCGAAGACAAAATGTTCTCAGAGCCCTCAAACTCTTGTTAGCATTGCTAAATAATGAGGGGCTGAACCCAGACAAATGCTCAACAGGCCAACAAAGGGCCAACATTTCAAACTTAATTGGACTTAGCCCAAATTGGGCATAAGTCCTCAATTCAGATTTAACTGAGCCAATGTGCTCATAATCTAATTAATTGATCTTAGTTCCAAATTGGACTACAGATCTCCCAATCAACTTTGGTTCATGGGTACATCTCTGAACTCCTCTGATATTTTTCGTTGTAATCCTTCAACGTCTTCAGAGAGGTGACGGGTCCCGACAACCATACATTTCATGGACTATGATGTCCTTAACCTCGGACTGTGGGGTCCCTTTAAACCCACGGACTATGATGTCCTTAACCTTGGACTGTGGGGTCCTTAAACCCACGGACTATGATTTCCTTAACCTCGACCATGATGTCTTTAAACTAACATTGGACTGGGAGGTCCTTAAACCCACGGACTATGATGTCCTTAACCTCGACCGTGATGTCTTTAAACTAACAATGGACCGCCATGTCCTTAAACTGGCAATTGACCGCAAAGTCCCTAAACTAGAACAATAGAGCCCAAATACTCTTTTGTTGGATCTAAATGATCCCGTTAAGTAGATCTTAGTCTAAAATTAGACTAACGTATCCTTAACAAATCGTTAAGTTGATCTTAGTTTAAAATTAGACTAACGTGTCCTTAACAAACTGTTAAGTTGATCTTAGTCTAAAATTAGACTAACATATCCTTAACAAACGTTTAAGTTGATCTTAGTCTCAAATGAGACTAACGTATTCTTAAACCAAACCCCCAAATTCAAATCTAAGAAAATACGGATTTGGACTAATCCACGCCCTACGGGCGACAACATAAATTAGTCTCCGTATACAATCCACGGGCAACCAAAAATAAAACAAATATACACGACACGAAGTGACCATCTGGAGAAGGAGAAAGTGGTTATCGCGACGCGGTAGCGTAATTAACTGCAGGGGCTTGCGCCTGCAGGGAAGAGCGTCCCCACAATCAAAAAACCCTCAAATGAGGGGGAATCTGACAAAATCTGCTACATCGGCCGCATCCGTCTAAACCTCCGATACGTGGTGCCATAAATCAACTTGGCATCTTCGGAGAGGTGGACGAATAGCACCTATTAGCATCTGCCCCCAAATTCAGGCAAGACGTTTGTCTTCCCGGTTTTCCGCGGGGAACAAGTATGTACATTCAGATCTTTGTTGATGAAAGTTCCCGTATATGATTTTGAATTGCAAAGGACCATTTTCCGTAATATATTCTTTAATTAGTATTCTTGAGCCAAAAATGAATTAACTGAAATAGCTTCTTTGATCTCTGCTTTTCTTCTTCTTAATTAAAATAATTTCTGTGCAGGTTGAGTCGATACTGGATAAAAGGTGAAAAGGCCAGCACTTCCGAGGTTTTCTCTATTTTGCCTAGATTCCCTGATGATGCTCAATATTGATGATCTCCCGGATCACGACACGTGGCAGATGACGTGTCCAAGAACTCAGAAGAAAGGGCCGACAGGAACCGACCCGGCCACCCGTGTACCCGACCTACAAGCCCTAGCCGGCTCTCCTCAGAGCCCCCTTGAAATTGGCATCCTCGGCCACTCAGCTCGTCCCGAGCCGCCACAAGACCAAGACTCCTCGGCCCTTTCGCTCGTCCCGAGCTCCCCAGCCGAGGCCGTCTTCCGCGGTTCTCCGACCGACCGACTACACCACTCGCAGGCGTAACCGCCGCTCCGCGAATCTCGCCATGCGCAGATTCTCCGCCAGCAACATCCCACGTTCCACGCCATCACAATCCCCATTAATGGGCGATCCGCTCTTCACGCAGGCGTGACGTCGGGAGCGTAACTGCAGGCGAGATCTTCGCACCTGCTGCTGCATGCTGCCGCCGCTATAAAACCCCCCATCACAGAGGGGTCAAGTAAGCCATTTTTTACTCTTTTAAGTCGTTACTCTGCTCGGATCTCGTCACTAACTTGATCGTCGGAGGGTCCTTGGTGGTACCAAACTACCCCGGGACTTCTTTGAGGGTACTTGGCGCCAAACCCCCCATACCACCTCTTCCACCAAAACCCATTGAGACCCACACGCAACAGAGGATAACCATCCAAGTCCACCAGGAGATCAACGGAAGACAACATCTGACGGAGACCCGAAAATGACCTCCATCAGTTGGCGCCGTCTGTGGGAAACAAAACTCCACAAAAATCAAAGTTGGCCTTCCGATCTCCATCCCCATGGCAAGCGATCACCCTGAAGATCCGGATACCAGCCGCCGCCTCCCCCTCACCGGAGGCGCGGGTGAACCTCCTCCGGCGACCGTCATTAACGCCCTCGCCGGCCGAATAGACCGACACCCCCTCCCTTGACGGGGTCGCACAGAGGGGGCTCGCCACGGCGGCTCGAGGGCCACCTCGCCCGAGGATCTAAGCCCTCACTAAGAGGCAGCCCAGCAGCTGCCCTGCTCGGTTATCCCTGGCGGCTAGCTTCCCTACCGCAACGTCAGGGATCAGAAAACCCTCCCAGAGGCAGTCGAGCCCGACCCTCGCTCGGCTATCCCTGGCGCCTAGCTTCCCTACCGCAACGTCAGGGATCAGAAAACCCTCCCAGAGGCAGTCGAGCCCGACCCTCGCTCGGCTATCCCTGGCGGGTAGCTTCCCTACCGTAACGCCAGGGATCAGAAAGTCCTCCCAGAGGCAGTCGAGCCCGAGAATCCCTCGCTCGGCTATCCCTGGCGGGTAGCTTCCCTACCGCAACGCCAGGGATCAGAAAGCCCTCCCAGAGGCAGTCGGGCCCGAGGATCCCTCGCTCGGCTATCCCTGGCGGGTAGCTTCCCTACCGCAACGCCAGGGATCAGAAAGTCCTTCCAGAGGTAGTCGAGCCTGAGGATCCCTCGCTCGGCTATCCCTGGCGGGTAGCTTCCCTACCGCAACGCCAGGGATCAGAAAGTCCTCCCAGAGGCAGTCGAGCTCGAGGATCCCTCGCTCGGCTATCCCTGGCGGGTAGCTTCCCTACCGCAACGTCAGGGATCAGAAAGCCCTCCCAGAGGCTGTCGAGCCCGAGGATCCCTCGCTCGGCTATCCTTCAGGACAAAAGCCCTCGCCAAGAGGCACCGGGCAGTAACCCTGCCCGGCCAAGGGCCCTTGGTAGGCTTCTTACAGCCCCTCCCGCGCTAAGGACCAAAGTCCTCCCATAGGCAGTCGAGTCCTTGCTCGGCTATCCCCGGCTGGTAGCTTCCTACCACAACCGACAAGGATCAAAGTCCTCGCCAAGAGGAACTGGGCAGTAACCCTGCTCGGTCCCTATCCTGAAGGATCAAAAGCCCTCGCAAGAGGCAACCGAGCCCGACCCTTGCTCGGTCATCTCCGGCTGGTAGTTCCCTACCCACGACGCCAGGGATCAAAGCCCTCACAAGAGGCATCCGAGCGGCTACCCCGCTCGATAATCCCAGGCTGGTAGTTGCCTACTCACGACGCCAGAGATCAAAGCCCTCGCCAAGAGGCAACCGCGCAGCTTCACTGCCCGGTCATCCTTCGCAGGCCTCTCACGGCCCCTCCAGCGTCAAGGATCAAAGCCCTCGTCAAGAGGCACCGAGCAGCTACCCTGCTTGGCCATCCTTCGCAGGCCTCTCACGGCCCCTCCAGCGTCAAGGATCAAAGCCCTCACCAAGAGGCATCGAGCAGCTACCCTGCTCGGCCATCCTTCGCAGGCCTCAAACGGCCCCCCCCCTTAAAGGGGATGCAACACGAGGACTTCCCAGGAGGTCACCCATCCTAGTACTACTCTCGCCCAGGCACGCTTAACTGCGAAGGATGGCCGAGCAGCACTGGGGGCCGTTTGAAGCCTGCGAAGGATCAAAGCCCTTACGAAGGGGCAGCCCTACAGCTACCCTGCTCGACCATCCCTGGCTGGTAGCTTCCCTACCCCACGACGCCGGGGATCAAGCCCTCATCGCGAGGCCGCCGAGTTCCTCCCTTCTCGGCGCATCCCCAGCGGGCATCCTCCTGCCCATCAGACGCTGAGGATCTCAAGCCCTCATCGTGAGGCCGCCGAATTCTTTCCTGCTCGGCGCATCCCCAGCGGGCATCCTCCTGTCCATCAGACGCTGAGGATCTCAAGCTCTCATCGTGAGGCCGCCGAGTTCCTTCCTGCTCGGCGCATCCCCAGAGGGCATCCTCCTGCCCATCAGACGCTAAGGGTCTGAAGCCCTCGTCGCGAGGCCGCCGAGTTCCTTCCTGCTCGGCGCATCCCCAGCGGGCGTCCTCCTGCCCATCAGACGCTGAGGATCGGAAGCCCTCTTCGCGAGGCCGCCGAGCCCCTTTCTACTCGGCGCATCCCAGCGGGTAGCTTCCTACCCAACAGAGACAAGGATCAAATTCCTCCTTAGAGACAGCCGAGCGGTTTCCCTGCTCGGCTATCCCTGGCCGATAGCTTCCCTACTCGCAGCGCCAGGGATCAAGGCCCTCGCCAAGATCAACCGAGCAGCTTCCCTGCTCGGTCATCCCTAGCAGGCGTCCTCCTGCCCAACAGACACTGCGGGTTTGTAGCCCTCGTAACGAAGCCAATGAGCCCATCACATGCAGCGGATCCGAAGCCCCAACAAGAGACATCAGGTCTATCCAAGTCTGAGTAATCCCCCCTCGACTTCGAGGTCATGGAGATGCCTTCTTCTCAGCAGCGCTTGGCACACTTGGCAAGCGATCGAAATCAACTCGACGACCGATCGCCCTGCTTGTTGTTCCCGCACTGGGACGCGTCCCATCAGACGCCGCAGGTCTGCACACGTCGCGTCGGCCAACCGACGCTTGACACGCAGACCATCGCTTCAGTGACAGGGTGCACGAACCGGCGCACCTTCCTTAAATGCAGAGATTTCGCCCTAATTCGCTGGCAGAAAAGGCGGCTGACAGCTCGGGGACGCGTCCCGACAAAACCTTAGGAGGGAGCTCACCCCGAGCGGCCCGGCAATCCACTCCTAACCCGACCCACTAGCTGGTCGGGACAAGAGTGGGGGGCTAATGATGATGCTCAATATTGGTGATCTCCCGGATCACGACACGTGGCGGATGACGTGTCCAAGAACTCAGAAGAAAGGGCCAACAGGAACCGACCAGGCCACCCGTGTACCCGACCTGCAAGCCCTAGCCGGCTCTCCTCAGAGCTCCCTTGAAATTGGCCTCCTCGGCCACTCAGCTCATCCCGAGCCGCCGCAAGACCAAGACTCCTCGGCCCGAGCTCCCCAGCCGAGGCCGTCTTCCTCGGTTCTCCGACCGACCGACTCCACCACTCGCAGGCGTAACCGCCGCTCCGCGAATCTCGCCATGCGCAGATTCTCCGCCAGCAACATCCCACGTTCCACGCCATCACGATCCCCATTAATGGGCGATCCGCTCTTCACGCAGGCATGACATCGGGAGCGTAACTGCCGGCGAGATCTTCGCGCCTGCTGCTGCATGTTGCCGCCGCTATAAAACCCCCATCACAGAGGGGGTCAAATAAGCCATTTTTTACTCTTTTAAGCCGTTACTCTGCTCGGATCTCGTCACTAACTTGATCGTCGAAGGGTCCTTGGTGGTACCAAACCATCCCGGGACTTCTTTGCAGGTACTCGACGCCAAACTCCTCATACCACCTCTTCCACCAAAACCCATTGAGACCCACACGCGACAGAAGATAACCATCCAAGTCCACCAGGAGATCAACGGAAGACAACATCTGACGGAGACCCGAAAAGGACCTCCATCATTCCCCGATTACGTGAGAACAAACGAGAAGGGCGAATTTTGGGTAGCCATTCACTGTCACCACACAATTTATGCACATATGATGAGCATTTTTCCGCGGTTCAGAAAATTAGTGCTTAACCTCCCAATCAAAGCCAGGTATCATTACCTGATACAAATCGGAGTCAAACTACATGCCATGATCCTCAAGTATAGCCCAAACGGAGAGTTGCTGCAAGTGTTAGAGGATCGACAAGGGAGAGTTGTTCGAGCAGTGAGCGAAGTAGAGGAAAAGGATGGGGAACTTTGGATCGGATTGGTGCTTATGCATTTATGGTTGTTTATAAAGTATAAATCCATTTATGTTTGGATATTGCGATGCTTCAGTTTGGGAAATGCCATTAAAAATATCCCGTGAATTAGATATTGGTGAACGCGGATGATTTGTTGTGAAACTGATTGGCCTTCTGCCCTCTTAGATGTCTAATGATGAGATTGTTTCAATTGTTTTATTCTGAAGAACAGGTTTGCATAATGTTTGCTCAAGGCATGGAAAATTGTCAAAGCGTTTAAAATATATATTTTTTTAATTTGTTCATGACTTTCATAATATTAATGCTTTACTTTAAGAGTCCTTTGCTGCAACGTGTTCTCAACTTTGTTCCTCTTTGAGAGGTGCAGGTACTCACAGCTCACAAGGCCTACTATGCTTTGAGGCTTTCTTAGATATTTTATTTTTTTGAGGTGCAGGGACTCACAAGGCTTACCATGGTTTGAACCTTCATGTTTCTTGCAGAATTCATAATATCCTTGTTATTATTTAAGAAAGTTTATATTATAATTCAAATTATTTATATATTTACTGGTGTCTCTACAAGCCTAGGGCAACCAAGGTTCAAGCATAGACTTATATTCTCTTTCTTGTTCGCAGGTTCTTAAACGTTTGGTTATGTAAATGGATTACTAGAAGCAGAAGAATGACTGAAGACGATATCGGATAGTGAAAAGTTTAACTTCCAAAGTTATGACTCATAAGAAAATTATATCACCGTCAACATATAACAAAAACGCAGTAGAAACTCTTAGCATAGAAAAGAGCTCCTTTCAGTTTTTCTACTATAAAATAATTTTTCAAATTTCATGAGATATTGCAAATTATTTTATTTCAAACTATTACAAATAACTTCTCGATAAAGATTCAAATGAAAATAGTCATCAGTAGAAGAAATATTCTTTTGACTAGAATTTCTATTATTAACCCTTGCTACCAGCTAAATAATTAGCTAGAATGCTAAAATAATAAAAAATCAACCGCGTTCTATCAGGACAACACAAACATAAGCGCCAACAAAAGACCAACATACCCCTCTCTCCAAGTTCCCGCCCCCTATTTTCCCGCGAGCTCATGAACCATCATCGCAACCTCTCCTCTTCTTCTTGCTCTTTCATCGCTTCAAATCCCTAACCCTAAATTCCCAAATTCCCCCCCCCCCCTTTTCCTCAAAATCCTGAGGACTAGGGCTCGATTCCCCTCAAGGAAACCAACCCCAATGTCGAATCCTCTGCAAACCCTTACGCTATCCTAGGATCTCGCATGGGGAATGTTTGCCTCGGCCCAAGCCGCATCTCAAAATCAAGATTTTTCCAATCCATTTCCACCACTCTCTTCCGCGCTCGATCCAACGACCCCTCCATCGCCTCCAACCCCACCCCCAAGAAGATCACCGATCAGCCCTCAGATCCATCGTCGGCCACCGATCCCCCGCAACCCATCACCATCCCGAATCCCGAGCCCGAGCAAGGATCCATACCCGTCAAGCTCCCCGACCCGCAGCCGCAAGCTCAGACTCCTCCCAAACCCCCTAAGAAACCTCACCATGTCCGGAGAGTCTCGAGCGCCGGCCTTCAAGTAGACTCAGTGCTGCGGAGGAAGACCGAGAATTTGAAGGATATTTATAGTTTAGGCCGGAAGCTCGGGCAGGGGCAATTCGGGACTACGTATTTGTGCCTCGAGAAGGGCTCAGGGAAGAGTTACGCTTGCAAGTCGATCCTGAAGAGGAAGCTCGTTACGGATGAGGACGTTGAGGATGTGAGGAGAGAGATTCAGATAATGCATCATCTCTCGGGGCACCCGAACGTGATTACGATTTGTGGGGCTTATGAGGATGCGACGGCCGTTCATGTGGTGATGGAGCTTTGTGCGGGCGGGGAGTTGTTCGATAGGATTATAGAGAAGGGGCATTATACAGAGAAGAAGGCGGCGGAGCTTGCGAAGGTGATTGTGGAGGTTGTGGAGGTTTGCCATTCTTTAGGGGTGATGCATAGGGATCTTAAGCCGGAGAACTTTTTATTTGTTAATCAGGAGGAGGAGTCGCCGCTAAAGACCATTGATTTTGGGTTGTCAATATTTTTTAAGCCAGGTAAATCTTTTTTTTAGTTGGTTGGTTGTTGATTTGGATGCATTGTTAGGATTGATATATATATATATATGAACTACAGATAGCATGTAGGTTATGTAGTGATATGTTTGTCTGAATTGTCAAAAGAAGTTATATATTGTCAAAAGGGAGAATCGGATAGAATGTAGAATGTTACGAAGCGATGCTTATCTTAAATCCAAGCTGATTAAGTGCCGCTGTAGGGCCAGAAATCTCACCCCAGGAAAACTATCTCCTATAATGATCATAAGACTAATGAATGGAAATTTTTATATCATCCCTAAGATTTTCTCTATTGAGAAACTAGAGGTTTTTTCTTAACCCCTTAGCATCATATAGAAATGGGTATTTCTCTGGTTTGGAATCCTTACTGAATTATATCTTATCATGTAAAATGAAGATGATGATCATCAATGATAAATACAAACATTTGCAACATACTACCCCTGTGTACTAAATTTACAAGTCAGTCAAGTACCTAAGGTTCATTATCCATTAAAATGTAATTTTACTACTAACAGATCCATAGCCCTTTACACACACCACCACTTTTTCCCCCTCTCTAAACAAGAAAAATAAAAAGAAAAAGAGAAAAATCCGTGTCACAAAACTGCCCTCAATCTGGATATGAATCAAAATCTTTTGAAAGTATGAAAGACAAGCTGATATATGTACTCACATATTTAGGGGAATGTTTGGTTGCAAGCGGGTTTCCCTATAAGAAAAAGGAAACATTGAACTAACACAAACTTTGGTTGAGCCACACCATTTACATTGTTCAATATATCATAAAATATATACGAAAACAAACCGAAATCTTAGCCATTCATGCAATGATATTTGTGCTCTATTATTGGAAGACATTCATTTTGCACCTGTTTGATGCGTGAGTTATAGCTTTGAAGTTGATGTCCCATCCATATAGGTTTCAAGGTACGGGGATCAATATGAACAATGTGCATCATCTAAATTTGTTTTGATCAAAAGTTTCCACTTTTTTAGAGAATGCACTGATTTGCATTACATTTCCCTTCTGATTGAATGCTTGCATATGCATGTGTAGTATCTGTATGTGCGCGTTTATGCATATATCCATAGATGTGGATATTCATACATTTAAGTAAAATAAGATATGGATGTCCGCACACTGATATGGTGAATTCTTATGAGACTTCTCTTCATGATGCAAAATATGATGCATGAATTTCTATATACATCTGATCTTGTATTGACAGCTCTGTTGTTTCAGGAGAAAAATTCACAGACGTTGTCGGTAGCCCATATTATGTTGCACCTGAAGTTCTAAGAAAACATTATGGCCCAGAAGCCGATGTATGGAGTGCTGGAGTCATCATTTATATCTTGTTGAGTGGGGTGCCCCCATTTTGGGGAGGTTTGTTCTTCGGCTTTTGCTTCTCTTTCATTTCATCAATCTTGTATATTTTGATCACTTTAATTGACTTAGTTGTCGTGTTTGCATAAACCCCAGAAACCGAACAAGGGATATTTGAACAAGTTTTACACGGTGATCTCGACTTTGAAACAGATCCATGGCCTAGCATCTCTGAAAGTGCCAAAGATTTAGTAAGGAGAATGCTTGTCAGAGACCCTAGAAGGAGGTTGACCGCTCATGAAGTTCTGTGTGAGTTCTTATTTGATCTGATTGCAATCAGTATAAATATTAATATATCTTAGAAAATGCTGTAGAATTATCAAAGGATTTGGCGTCTGATTTGATATGCGTACAGGTCATCCTTGGCTCCAAGTTGGGGGTGTAGCTCTTGATAAGCCACTCGATTCTGCGGTTTTATCTCGGCTGAAGCAATTTTCTGCAATGAACAAACTTAAGAAGATGGCTCTCAGAGTAAGTTCTAAAGCATATGGAGTTTGTCCAAAGATTTAGAAAAATCCAATTTTAATGGCTACCAGTGACAGTCATTAAGAAATGCTAAAAAAGTGGGTCATGCTTTCCGATTAAGATCACATGATGCTTTTATCTTCAAAATCATGTTGTCTTGCATTTCTCAGCACTGGGAAATTATAGTTATCAATATGTAGTAGCTTAAAGTTGATCGCTTGGATGAATGTGTAATTAGAAAGAAAACTGAATTTTGCTAGGAAGAGAATTTTGAAGACCTGATAAAATGTATATATTTCCATGTTATTTTCCAGGCGCATTCAACTACATATTTCATGACCATGAACTTGTATGAAATCACGAAGATAATTCGTTTGTCACATGGGGTGCCACACTGGCTTTGCATTCCAATTATTGCAAATTCCCTTGCAAAATTCTTATAAACCTTTAGTATCAAATTTCTGTTTTCATCTATATGATTTACCGTTGAATCTGAAACAAATGTTCCTGTAAATGACCATTACATGAAACTTTATACAGGGTTGTTTCTTATAGACTGGAAGAATAGCTTTCATAGCGACAATGTCACACTGCTTCTGCTTTCTTACGCACTGTTATGATTTGACGCAATCGATTCATCTGTATTATTGACAAAAGCCTCGTCCTTTTCATACCAGTACCATTTCTTTCTGTAGTTCATTTTTCCAATGAGCTGTGTTTGTTAGCTTTTATACTCTGATTTAATGCATACCGGTGCTTCTCTTGATTTTGCCAGTTCATTCTAGTTTAGCCATGTCAAAAATTCTGAGCCAAATAAATTTAATTGACAGGTTATTGCTGAGAGCCTATCTGAAGAAGAAATTGCAGGCCTAAAAGAAATGTTCAAGATGTTGGACACAGACAACAGTGGACAGATCACTTATGAAGAACTCAAGGCTGGCTTGGAAAGAGTGGGTGCTAATCTCATAGAATCAGAAATTTACACGCTAATGCAAGCCGTAAGTTCTTGCTCAAAGCTTATTTTATAGGGAAAACATGCCATGTGATCATCATACATTATTTAATTAGATAATCCAACCAACATTCTGCTTTTACTAAGTTATTTAATGATTTCGTACTGGAGCAGAAGGATGCAGGGAATTTTTATGTGCACATTCTTCATTTGGTAAAGAAGCTGGGCTAAAAAGAGCCTCTCATTCCAGCCATCATTAATATAGTTAGAAACGTAAGAGAAAAGATCTTGATGAGGTACAAAAATGGGTTTAAAGACTATAAACTAAGCTAACATATCAAACAAACAGAATAAAGCATAATCTCAGGAGTCTTCGTATCGAAACACTATCAAGCTAAAACATGCATACAGAGTTTTTACCTGTGTTACTATAAGTCACTGGACCACGAGAGATTTGCGATTTGGAATGGTCATTCCCCATTGGGTAGCACTACCATTGCGGAACGGAAGAATTACTGTTCCAATGTAACACATTAAAAATTTAAGTTAAATAGGCATAAAATCAGGTTTGTGTTAAATTGTACTAGTAAAATACTTATTCTTTTTTTCTTTTCAAGAAGTTAAATAGATAGCAAAGAATTTAAATTTAATATGAATGTATAGAAGTTTAGGGGGTTGCGGTTGTCCGCAGCCCCCCAAATAGGGTAAAACAAGGGGTGAGCCTTGGGGTTAAGTTGGGACGACCCTGACCCCCAAGGGCTGGGTCACGCGACCGTAGCCATGGGGCTGCGGTGGACCGGCCCCATTTAATTCATATTAATATTATATACATTTACACATGCATACCCACACATAGAAACGTTCCAAAAAACACTCCATGTTCGAGCGATCCGTAAAGTGTATCAAAGATAATTACCCCTACCGTACCACGTTATATGACAAATTGCGTTTTGCGCTCCCGTTTTCGTTCAACTTAAAGGTTTCACATTCGGGGTGATGTTGGGTTTCCCCGACCCCTTGCTTAATGAGATTTATATGGGAAGAACATTGATGATTATACTCATTGTTTCATGAATTCATGTTACAAACTTTTTACTGTAGGCCGATGTGGATAACAGCGGTACAATAGACTATGGGGAATTCATAGCTGCAACGCTACATCTGAACAAAATAGAGAGAGAAGACCATTTGTTTGCGGCCTTCTCATATTTCGACAGGGACGGCAGTGGTTTCATTACTACTGATGAGCTCCAACAGGCTTGCGATGAGTTTGGTGTTGAGGATGTTCGAATAGAAGATATGATGCGAGAAGTTGACCAGGATAGTGTAAGTTCTACAACTTTTCAATAACCCATTCACGTTTCAAATTTAGTATTTTCGCCCTTCCCCAAACCTTCCGCTGGAAACCTCGCCTCCCTTCATTTACATCTCATTCACCAGTAGTACCCCTCAACTGGCTTATAAACACCCTGATCATTGTTAATTGTGCTTTTTTGTAGGATGGGCGCATTGACTACAGCGAGTTTGTCGCGATGATGCAAGGAAACGCCGGTTTTGGCAAGAAAAATTTACAAGTTGGTTTTAGGGAAGCATTGCAGCTTGGTTGAACTAGCAGCAGCAGCAAAGGTTTTCTCCTTTTTTACCCCCATCTAATTTATATAGGTAAATTTATTATTATAGGGCATATGTAATTATATACGAGGTGAGTTGTAAAGGTTTCTTAGAAATCAAGAGGTCCAAGCTGTGTCCTTGTTAGCTTGTGCTGTTTGTTCATTTGTTTTCTCCCTGCCACCCATTGTCAGATGTACTTATGTAATTTATTAATGCTCTAATTCTCTAGTATAAATGCTGTTAGTTGTTCATTCATGTTGTAACTGAACAAAAAGCTGAATAGTTATTGGCATTTAAGTTTCAAGGTTTATTGCAACCTTATCCTCCTTGTGACTGTTTCACACTGTACTCTACAGTGTCGAGAATGAGAACACATGAAGATTAAGATCTATTTGGATCTCTCAACGTCAAAGACAAACCCCATTAGATAGGAGGTCTTGTGTTGGAATACTTCAATTGCAGCGGCAATAGAATTTTTGAACTCCAATTGCAGTGGCAAGAGAATTTTTGACCAAATATGTGAAGCAATTTCTAAGAGACCTCGGAGTCCATCCTCCTTTCCCTCTAAATTCTTAATTAAAAAAAAATCTCTCAGAAAAAATCTATTTTAGCTTGAGCATTTTTGTCCAATAATTACAAACTTTATCGAGCTTATCTTAATCTCTGCTATTATAATTAGAAAACCGGAGGCAACTGGCGTTTCTATATTTAATTTTAAAAAAAATTGGAAAAATTGAAAAAGAATTTTTCGATTTCTAAACAATACATAAAAACATGAAAACAAGACGGTTTAAATAACCGCCGCAACTTTAAAATTATTTCCAAAAGAATTATTGTCCTAAGAATAGTTGATATCCCAATTATTACACATTGTCTCCAACATAACTTCACAACTTCGGGTACATTGCATGTGCATGAGACTAATTTAACCTTTGAGAATAAGAAGTTGAAAATTGTAAATTATAAAACTAAAAATAAACAGTTAGGGAACCCTTTTATCAGTCAGGTGCAAAAAACGTGCAGAAAAAGGGGTAATAAAAATAACGGACGGTTAAAATTTTCAATCCATCACGCGCCAAATGGGCGCAGTAACTGAGGCGTGACATACACTGAACCCCGGGCCCCACCAGACACGTGGGCGTCCCCTCCCTGTGAAAAACGCGGGTCCACCGACACCTAAGCTCCCTAACTATTAATCGCCGTCGAAACTCGATCCAACGGCCACGAGAGGTCATTAAACGGACGGCCGAGATGATAGAGGGCCCGCCCTCATCTGTACCAGAACGGCAAATCGACAGCCACGTGTCTGTCGCCTGTACAATCACCACTAGACGCCAGCACGATGGCAACGCGCCACCCGCCAAAATGTTTGCTGTTCAAACGGTGCAATGATTGATCCCAACGTACGGCCCAGATCCATCCTGAGATCGATCCTCAGCCGTCCTATCCACGTTCCAGCCAGCTCACGTCGTCCGCCACGTCAGCTGGAGAAACGCCCCCCACGTTCTTCCGACATGGCCACGACGCCGTTTCCGCCCCAGCAGTAACCGTCCGTCGCGACGGATATGCCCCCACCAACCGATATTTATGGGGGATAAACACGGGGGCTTTTTCGTCATACTGCGCAGTGGCAGTTTAGTAAATGTGGGGCTTGTTTATCCCTTTAGTTTGAAAAAAAAAATATACGACGCACTCCAAGACTAGAGAGAGAGTGTGTGTGTGAGTGAAGCGGGGATCTGAGATCGCCGACTAGGGAAATCAGGGTTCCGTACGCATAGATCGATCGACCGAACGCTCGAGATCGATTCGGGAAGTTTCGATCTCTGTAGATTGGTTCGGATCATGGCGAGTGATGATCGATTTGGGGCTCATTTGAAGCGGTTGGATCTTGGCTATTGACGTTGGATTTTGGCTATTGACGTTGGATTTCGAAACGATAGGTATGATTCGATTGCTTTCTTTCGCTCTTGATCTGTTAGATTTTAGTGCAATTCTTGATTCTTTGAGGTTTTTTCTGTGGAATGTGAGAATGGCACTAGATTTTAGTAGGAGAAGTTTTGTATATCGTGGATCTTTGTTAGAAAGGGGTAATGGGGGTAGATCTTTCCTAAGATGCTATTTTATTTGTTTTTCTCTGATCTAATTCAGTAAATTGACTTCCAATGCCAGATCATTCTGCTCTTTGGAGAAAGATTTGATCTTTAGAACGATTTGTTTGTTGTGGTGTTGGGTCCACAATTGTTTCTTAGATTTCGTTCGGTTGGGCGATGGAAGTTGTTGATGGAGTTGAGGTAGAGATCGGCAATGGCGGTTTGGAGAAAGATCAAGCGCCTTTTGATTTGAATTTGAGTGTTAATAAGGAAAATGAGATTATTGATAGTAGCACTGCTGCCTTGCAAGTCAGTAATGGTGTGCTTGAAGATCCACCATTGATTGATGAAGATCCAAATTCAACTGTAGTTGGGAGTGAAAGCGCTACTGCTGTTGCTCCCGAAATCAAGGCCCCAACTCTTCCAAAGGTATGTTTAATATTTGTTCTTTTGATCTGTCATTGAATTATGTATTACTGAGATGAAGCCTTGATCGTGTAGAAAAATGGATCTTCGAAGGCACAAAAGGACGGAAAGGGTCGAAATGGGTTGGCTGCGATAAGCAAAAATCCAAAGGCAGGGCTTTCCCAGAGCCTTACCTTTCCCTCTAGGAGTTCTTTTTCCAGTGCTTTGAAGAAGAGTACCCCAATTATCAAGCAGGAAAAAGGGGATGCCAACAATTCCCAATCAAATGGTTCAGAAGTTGTTAATGGTCACCTCTCTTTTAATTTACTCAGCTTATTTATCAATAAAAATAGGTATAAATTCTGATTCTGTAGTTGGTTGGATGCCACTGCAGGTGGGGCTAGTGCCAGGCAGACCGCCGCATCAAGAAAGTCATTGGTAAACCCTTTTATTTCGGCTGATGAACTTCAAATTTTTGTTTATCGGAGTAGACTTAAATCTGATGTGAATTGGTTTTATGCTTTTGTTCATAAAATATGATGTCAATTTTACTTATGTCCAATTCATTGCTTGTAATCAGCCTGTGAAGTCTGGCTCAATAGACCGTGGTGCTTCTTCTGAACCTACCAAGTAAGCTTTTGTTAATTGTTACTGGAGAAGAGTTCTTGTACTGAATTCCCCTTTAAAAATATCTAATGCATATTAAAGAATATCTGTATTATTTGCATTTTCAATGATGAGTGATTCCATATCATTTGGCCTATTCTTATTCAGTTTTATACCAATTAAAAGAACCAACCAGAATAGGACTAAATGTCCACAATGCGAATTTGATTGCACCCCCAAGCTTAACTGTGCTGACATGTATATGTTATTTCTGGTTGGGCTTGCGTAGAAGCTGAATTAGACCTTATGAGTCACTATTTTATTGTGCCTCATATTGTAAGGCACACACCAAAAAAATATTAAAATGTTAGATATGAGCACACCACCTATATTAACTGTCAGTTGAGCTTTTAGAGATTCTCTCTATTTGACTTCAAGGATAAACATGCAGTTACAGGTCCGACAACGGAGATATGAAACCCTGGAAACAAACGGTCCCAGCAAAAAAGGATGATGATGCCAACTCCACTGCCTCGTAATATTTCTTGCTTGCTCTTTTTCTTTGTCAGAGGACATTGGCCTTATTGGAATCTGTTCTGCAATTGGGTCTCATTTTTCTTCTATGCAATGTCTAGAAGTACAACTCCTCAGGGTATGCCTCATCGGAAGAGCACTGGTTCTAGTTTTTCTTTCAGACTGGATGAGCGTGCTGAGAAACGGAAGGAGGTAGGCAACAGCGTTTCCTTTTTGTCTTTTTAGCCCATTATACATGTATTTTCCATCATTGCAGTTCAAATAGTGAACTGGACCTTTTTCGTCAGTTTTTTCAGAAGCTAGAAGAGAAGATTCATGCAAAGGAAGCGGAAAAAACTAACTTGCAGGAAAAGTCTAAGGTAAGAGGCTCTCCATTGCATTTAAGCTTTTCTGGATTGCCCTTCTAGATTGCTTTGTATTGTATGTTTTTCAACTAAGTTTGGTAATAATGTAATGTAGGAGAGCCAGGAGGCAGAAATTAGAAAGTTGAGAAAGAGCTTGACGTTTAAAGCTACACCAATGCCAACTTTTTATCAAGAACCAGGTCCTCCAAAGGTTGAATTGAAGAAGGTAGTGGTGTATTTTCCATTTTATATTTCGTGCTTGACTAAACATGGTTTGCATTATCATGCCACTTTCTACCTTTTTAACTCTCCTTGCAGGGCTTGTACTAGTGATGCTAGAGAAGTTCTGATCGACATAGTAATATATATAGCTTTGGATAGGTCCTTGCTATCAGCAAAGACACATATCTAAAGTTACGAGTCCTCTGACTGTTGGAGTGTTTTTTTGTTTCACATATCTAAAGTTTATTACTTGTGTCTGGATTTTTTTTGGGGTTCATTTAGTAAGTTTAACATACTCTTATTATGTTATTGGCATTTGTGTATTGTAGCTTTGTGCAAATCTCTTCATTTAAGAAATTAAGATTAAGAAAACAATTCATCCTTTGAGTGTAGATTCCCATGGATGGAAGTTGTTCTCACACTTATACTTTTCTGTTGAGAAATATCTTCCTCATAGTCACATGCATATTTCTTATGTTGAATAGAACTTATAGCAATGTATTATGATTGAATAATACATGTTTTATTTCAGAATATCCACTTGTTCTGAGCTAGATCTGATGATCACCTTTAATCTGTTTGGATCTTGAATAACTGTATATTTGTCGATTCAGTGCTAAGTGTCAAATCTAAGAAGCGCGAACATTCTCCCCCTTATCATCAATATTACGCATACTAGGAATGAATCCTCCGTTATCTCGGTTTTAGTCGTCATTGTTGGCATTACAGTTTATCCATCCTTGGGAGTTAGGATTGCAAGGTGAACCTACTCGTCTCTTGGTGCATATTTCTTGGCTTTATGGATCATATGCATGATTAAGAGACATAACTAGAAAACTGTTTATATAATCAAGTAATTTGAGATCGATAAGTGTAAGTACCTTTTTAATAGGATTCAGTCCATCCTTCATGAGAACGGGGTACCTTAAGTGGCAAATCTTTGTTGTTTGTGGCTTGCAAACCGGTTTCGTAGGTGATCTTTAAGGGGAATGCGGAAGGCGGGTTGGGTTTTTTCAACCATTTACAATTCCAAAATAAATAAATAAACAACTCTTAATAATGAATGTAAAATAAGGGGAGTATATGCAAATAGTAATGAACCTTCTATTAACTTGGTTTTAGTCGTCATTGTTGGCATGGTAGTTTATCCATCCATGTGAGTTAGGGATTGCAAGTTGACCCTACCAGTTTCTTGGTGCATATTTCTTGGCCTTATGGATCATATCCATGATTACATGCCTAGAATTCTGTGTATACAATCAAGTAATTTGAGATCGATAAGTGGCAACACTTTTTTTTATGTAGGATAAGAATTGTAACTCAAGTGGCAAATCTTTGTTGTTTGTGACTTGTAAACCTGTTTCGTAGGCTCTTTAAGGGAGACCCCGTATGCGGGGGTTGGGGTGGGGGGGGGGGGGTTCCAACCATTTACAATCCTCAAATAATTAAATAAAAATAATAAAAATGAAGGTAAAATGAGGGGAGAACTGGTATAGACTTTAAACAGTTTGGATTATGACCTGTAGAAGCTGTAGGTTCTGGTGGCTAGGTCTACTGCTGACTTAAATGCACATGGATTGTGGCAATAGATAAAGGAGTACCTGCTGATTTAATAGAGGACCAAGGGTAAAAAGGACCTCATGTGCCCTTTCTCAAAGATTTCTCTAAAAGGCCTCCAACATAAGGGGATACGGGATCAGCCCTATTTATTTAAATGGTGGGGTGGGTTCTATATGGGTTCAACCTTATGGCTCAAAAAAAAAAAGATTCCGTTAAAAGAATTCACTATTGTTGCTGGAATTTAACAAAACACGTACATGCTGCAGCCATATTCTGTAGATGTTCATGTAAGTTTGTGCATGTATATGAGTAAATATGCGGGCTGATCAATTCTCCTCGATCTCAATTTCTCCTCTTTGCTGTCGGTTGCATGCCCTGAACTCGTGACCTTGTCAAAATTCTTGTGCCCTACCAATTCTTCCACTGCTATGTTATACGTGCATGTATATGTATGTACTAAAATTTAATATAATCCATTTTTTAAAGGAAAAGGTGATTTAAACTTGAGCATTGGAGTCAGAGGGTAAAATTGGGAAATTTGCTGGATTTCCCGTCGCTTGGACTAGCTCAACTGAATTATGTTTTGCAACTTTTTTAATTTCCTGCCTTGAATCAAACTTTTCCATATTCAATTTTTCCTATTTCATGCATGTCTATTAAGATTGCATTTTCTAATTTAGTTACTTCTATATATGTTATACAATACAACAGATCCCACCAACACGTGCAAGATCACCAAAGCTTGGACGCCATAAACCGTCTAGTAATGCCGCAAACAATTCTCCTGAAGCCAGCGTCTCATCTCTCAGCACAAACCCTGTCAGATCAAATGGTAATGGCAGCTCAATAGCTTCAAGAAAACCTACTCCGAAATTGCTCTCAAAGCCACCATCTCAGAAGTCAGCAGTTACTAAACCTGAAGCAAAGTCCCTCGGCTCAGAACCTAAAGTCTCAAACCAGAAGCAAATTGCCGATAAACCTAAACCAGAAGGAACTGAAATTGAAACTTGTGCTAAAATGGGAGCGGATTCTTCTGAGAAAGTGATTGAGGGAAATGAGGTGATTCCTGGGAGCGCTGGTTCAAGCGAAGTAATCGAGGTTCCTGTTGAAAATTGAATTATTGAGATTTGAGGCTCTTGTGTATTAGTAATTGGCAACATTTGTGTATAGGTAATGGCGTGTGCTTGTTAAAGTGTGTATTATTGCTTCTTCTGTTATGCATGGTCGATGTTTTTTGAGGTAGCGGATAGAGATTCATTTTATTTTGTTATGCTGGATTTTATTCAGTATTTATTGTAAATTGTCTATTTTGTCTTGAGTTTTTCGTGGGTCTATTCAGATATGTTCCTTTTTCAAACTTTTAGCTTTTGGAGTTGAAGATATGCTCCTTTTTGGAGATTAGTATTGGATTAGTGTTCGATACTCATGCAATTAGCCAGAGGTTCTAATTATCCTTTTATTTTGATGGGGTAAAAGAATCTAGCAATTGATTTCTGGTCTTCCATATTACTCAACTGCGGTGCCATTGTCAAGAGAGCAGGTGGGGGTTAATGGCCCATAAACCCATAGGTTCCAGAATGCTCAAAACCTAGCTCAGTATCAGAGCCATGTCTTTGATAGTATTGAGATATGTGGATAACAGGCTTGTGTTTTATTGGATGGAAGGGAGCAGGTTGTTATATTTATTTATATGAGGGCATACACATGCCTTCAACATAAGCGGGTTCCATCCAATAAGACTCGAGCCTTATGGATGTTTATCCCATCTTATATCTTATACTCATATGTATCACATAGTTTTTCCAACGTGGGACTATGTTAACCGTATTTCAACAGATAGATCAGCCTCTTGATGCCGTGCACTTTTGAGAGAGCCGTTTACTTGGCTTCGAAAGATCAGCCTCCGAGAATCCGGTAATGCCCTTGATTTTGGTCTTTGTTGATTCTTTGTTTTGTGCATGGCGCATAAGTACCGGAATTGAATCCTTAGGGACAAAAATGATGAAATCGAGAAAGATGAGAAGCCGTTGCTGAATCAGTAGGGAGAGGTAGAGAATGTCACATAAAGGCAAGAAGATAGCTTAATTGACCCTAATTCAATCAAATGAAATGATTGGAAATTTAATTTAGGCTAAATAAAAAGAAAGCCCATTGCTTTTGGCTGAATAGTAAGAAATCTCCCCGACCCCAAGCGATCTACATTTTTCCATTTTGCTTCAAATTTTCGTGGATTACCTCCATGGCTCCTTATTTTACTGTTGAAAGCACTAAATTATACATAACATAAATTATGGCAGCAATCAAGGCAGTTTGAAGCCGTTGGCGTAAAATTGGGGAGCATGGCACAAGTTATTTGGGGTCAATGCGGGTTCCTTTTCTTTTGCTTTTTTGTTTTGGTTTTTTGGGATAATTGGGTTCCAGCTGTTTAGTGAAATGTATGGGACGTTTCCCTTTTAAATATATTTGTTCCATATTCTCAATAAAATAATTGAAAAAATAAAACTGTTCCATGCTATGATTCGTGGCATTGCTTTAGGAAGTCTTAGTGGGTGATCCTGTATGTTTCGCTGGTCTTTCTTTTGTCATAAGTGGCACACTTTGATAGGTACACTCGAATTCGTACTTGTCAAATTGGAAATTTCTTGTGGTTGTCACTAGTAATGTGATTTGTTGATTCTGTAACTGTGCATCTGCTTATTTAAATGAGAATAATGGAGGAAAGATGGCATAGTAGAGAATTTACGCATATGGCGTCGAAAAAATACCCCATCCCTTATTTTTTCCGACGATCGGCACCCACCATCTTCATTGTTATCATCTAAGATGTGGGTACACCAAATTTCATGTGATCCTACAACTTTTTCACCGTTGATTTAGTGGGCTCAAAATTAACGGTTTACCGACAATAGAACTTTTTACATTGCTAAATCAACGATGAAAAAGTTGTAGAATCACATGAAATTTGGTATACCCACATCTTAGATGATAACGATGAAGATGGTGGGTGCCGATCGTCAGAAAAATTAAGGGAGAGTATGTTTTCAACGCCATAGGAGGAAATTCCCTCCTGTGGCCTTTTTCCTCCATTATTCTCGATTTAAATTTATTGAAGTGCTTACTTGTATTCGCTGTGTTATATATATAAACACAATGTTTAGATTTAGATTATGGTTAGCATTTGTTGAAGACAATTTGAAGTTTGCAAACAAATTAGTCAAAATAAAATATTTATCATGTTTGAAAAATGCATAATATGCATCTAAGAATTAGAATATAAATTAGATTTTACCTCCTTAGTCATTTAACATTCTCTAAACATGTTTCATGAATTTATAATAGTGTTAAAATGCACTATATAAGGAGGTGCTCTCTTTGTATTGTGTTTTTCCAAAAAAAAATTCAAGAAAGTTAGCCTTCAAGCAAAGACAAATTTCTTCTCTTAAATTTCTTATTACAAAACAAAGTTATTCTTTTTTAAATTAAGTTTGCTTTGCAAATCTTATTCCGCATTCCACGAGACTTCCGTCTGCTTCAACAAATTTGGTATCAGAGCCATTCATTTCTATCTTGATCGATATGGCAACATCTTCTCCGTCGGCACCATCCCTATTCAATTACTTGCAAAATCTCGTTCCGGTTTTTGAAGGCGAGAGTTACGAATTTTGGAGTCTCCAATTGAAGACTCTCTTTTATCTCTCAGGAACTTTAGGAGCTTGTCGAAGGTGCCTACGAAATGACTGATGATTTCGAAACGCTTGTATCATGGACTCAGACAAAACAAAAAGAGTACCGTGAGTATAGAAAAAAAGACGCAAAAACGCTCCTTTTTATTCAGTAAGATGTGAGCAGAATAATCTTTCCCAGAATCATGGGCGCTACTACTTCAAAAGAGGCTTGGAAAATTTTCAAACAACAATTTAAAGGTTTTGCAAAGGTAGTCTCTATCAAATTACAATCTTTATGGCAATATTTTGATAATTTGGCCATGAAAGAATACAAATCAATGAAAGTACTTTCTGATAGAGTTACCGCAATAATTAATCAAATCAGAACCTATGGAGATACCATTGAAGAAAAAAAGATTGTTGAAAAATATTAAGAAATTTTCTGCTAAAATAGGATCATATTGTAGCGTGATTGAAGAGTCCAAAAACCTATCAATTCTGACTTTGAATGAGCTAATGGCATCTTTGGAGACATACGAGTTGCGAATGAACAGGTCGGCAATAGAAGAGATGGAGCAAGCATTTCAGTCAAAAGTGACAATTCAAGATAACAGAGGAGGACAATTTCAAAAAAAGAAATAATGGAAAGAAATTCTTTCCGAAGCAGTAGCTCAGAAAAAGCTTTCAAAATCAACATCAAAAGAAGAATGAAAGCGATGATTAATCTCAAAGATGGAATCTCAAAGATGGAGGTATGAACAAAACAAAAACTTTTCAAACAAATTTTCCTCAAATTATTTAGTTTATGAAAAATCCAATGACAAATTAGAAGATTGCCGATACAAACGACAAGATGCAAAATTCCTAATTACTCCCAATGAGATTGCTGGTTTCAGAAAAATAAGAAGAATGATGAAACTAATTTTTCAGAAACAAATCATGTGTTTTATTCCTGTGTTAATGCTCAATCAGATGAAAAAAATATTTGGTATCTGGATAGTGATTGCAGCAATTATATGATAGGAAATAAAAGTATCTTTGTTAGTTTAAACGAAAGGGTCGATTCTCAAATAAAGCTCGTTGATGGAAATATGCATAAAGCCGAAGGAAAAGGAGAGATAGTCGTGCAAACAAAGAGAGGTAACACAAAGTTTATTTCAGATATTCTTTATGTTCCATAACTAAAAACAAATTTGCTAAGTGTGCGACAATTAATTCAAAAAGGAGATTTAGTAAACTCTGTGAAAGATGAATGTGTGATTGTTGATGACAACGATAAATACGTAATGGTTAAAATTAAAATAGTATCAAATAAAGTTTTTCCTTTAAAAATGTCATATGAGAATTTTGCACTAAAATCTGAAGAAAATAATGATTCTGTATTGTGGCATTTAAGATTTGCCCACTTAAATTTTATAAGTCTCGGTTTGCTAAAAACGACAAATATGGTTATTAGTCTCCCACAAATAACCAAAGAAGAAAAAGTATGTGAAGGATATATTTACGGCAAAATGCATCGACTTCCATTTACAAAAATATCTTGGAGGGCCAAAACTCCGTTAGAACTTGTGCATGCCGATGTATGTGGTCCTATTCAAACTCCATCATTAAATGCCAAAAGATATTTCCTACTATTTGTTGATGATTATAGTAGAATGATGTGGGTTTATTTTTTAAAAGAAAAATCCGAAGTATTTTCTCTATTTGTTCATTTCAAAGTATTCGTAGAAAAACAAAGTGGCCATAAATTGAAGGTGCTGAGAACAGATTGTGGAGGAGGGTTTAATTCTACACAGTTTCAAGACTTCTGCAAGTCTCAAGGCATCAAAAAAAAAGCTAATTGCACGATACACTTCTTAGCAAAACGGCGTAGCCAAAAGAAAAAACAGATCAATTGTGGAGATGGGCAGAAGCATGCTGAAAGGCAAAAATCTTCTAAACAAGTTTTGAGCAAAAACAGTGAGTACATATGTATACATCTTGAAGAGATCGCCAACAAAAGCCGTGCCAGACAGAATACCATATGAAACCTGGTGCAATCGCAAAGCAAAAATAGATTTCTTGAAAGTGTTCAACTGCATCGCTTATGCTCATATTCCAGCGGCAAAGAGAAAAGAAAAGTTCGATGAGAAAGGAGAAAAATACATTTTCATTGGCTATAGTGATGATTCTAAAGCTTAGAGGTTAAATGATCCTAACACCAATAAACTTGTGATTTCACGAGATGTTATCTTCAATGAAGCAGTTTCATGGAGCCGGAAAGAAAATTAAACTACAATATCAATAATTATCGAAGAAGAATGCGGAGGGTCCAGTTTTTCCAACCAAGACCCTCAAAACGCAAGATCTAGATATTTATTCAGACTCTGAATCATCACTACGAAAGGTGCATTCATTGCAAGATATTTATAATTCTTATGATATGGCATTGTTTTTTATGAACCACATAAATATGAAGTCGTCGTGAATAACGAAAAATGAGTCAAAGCAATGGATGAAGAAATTGCGATGATCGAGAAAAACAAAACATGGAAGTTGACTCATCTTCCAGAAGGGAAAGAATTAATCAGGCAAAAATGGGTCTACAAGACCAAATACAATGAAGACGGCTCAATTCAAAAGCTGAAAGCTCGATTCATAGCAAAAGGCTACTCGCAGAAGTCATGCATTGATTTCAACGAGACGTTCGACTCAGTTGCTCACATGGAGATAATAAGAACCGTCTTAGCACTTGCAGATATCTTCACCAAAGCAGCGATAACAGAAAAATTCAACCACTTCAGAAGCAGTTTGCAAATTGCAAATTGAGAAGGGATGTTGAAGATAATTTGAAGTTTGCAAACAAATTAGTCAAAATAAAATATTTATTATGTTTGAAAAATGCATAATATGCATTCAAGAATTAAAATACAAATTAGATTTTACTTCCTTAGTCAATTAGCATTATCTAAATATGTTTTATGAATTTGTAATAGTGCTAAAATACACTATATAAAAAGGTGCTCTCTTTGTATTGTATTACTCAAAAAAAACATCAAGAAAGTTGAGCCTTCAAAGCAAAGGCAAATTTTTTCTCTTAAATTTCTTATTACAAAACAAAGTTATTCTTCTTTAAATTAAGTTTGCTTCGCATATCTTATTTCGCATTCCACTAGACTTCCGTCTTCTCTAACAACATTTATAGGTTGGAAAGGGAGAAGGCAGTTGATGGACATCGTGATCTCCTTCAGATGTTGTCCTCCGACTCGATCCGGTAGCGAGCAGTTTTTTGCAGCTGAGATTTGGTTTGGGAGTTGTTAAGCGTGTGGATCTCAATGGGTTGTTAGAAGTTACTGAGACCGAGCTACCTGCAAGGGAAGTCCCGGGGTGGGAAACCACTCTCCGACGATCAAGTTAGTACCAGAGAATTAGAGCAGCGTAGCGGCCTATTGGAATGCGTTCCAGTTACCCGAGTCGTCTGAAAGAGAGGTTTATATAGTGGTCGCGTGGATCGAGCTGGCGTGAGATCCTCGCCGTCAGTTACGCCCCCGCGTTATCCCCGTATTAATGGCGAGATACGCCCATTAATGATGGGGCGCGCCAACTTGGGACGCGGAATGTGGGGCGGCGGATATCTCGTCTTGGCGAGATATGCGGAGCCGTTGCGGGGGCACTTGGGCCCCGCGCTCTCGGTTGATCGGAGAAGCCGAGAAAGCTCAGGCCTTGCAACAGCTCGAAGACGAGCAGGGAGGCCGAGGAAGCTCAGGCCTTGTAACAGCTTGGGGACGAGCAGGGAGGCCGAGGAAGCTCGGTTGTAGCATTGCTCGAAGGTGAGCAAATGGCTGTTTGCTAGGTGAGTATGGAAGGTACCCAGGGAGGTCTCCGGAAGGTCGGATGCATCCTTGGAGACGAAGTCCCGAGGAACGTCCCCAATACATGTTGTTTATTTCACCTCCGTGGCCTCCGGGACACGTCATCCGCCACGTGTCGTAATCTGAGAAATTCCTACTTATGAGCATCATCAGCAGTGTATTTAATCAAACACCATGGTGATCAGATTACTGGATTTGTCAACCAAAAAACAGTGGCTTTTTTTTATTTAACTGTTGTTTTAGTCCCATATTTTGATATTTCTGGTTTATGATTGTCGTTTGTTAATGTCTATTCAGAGTATTTTCTTTTAGCCGATGAAGATATTTATGGAAATACGTCTTCAAAAGCCAAGGATCTGGGGTATGACAATGAGGTTCTTTTGCGTTATCTTCCTAATGTTGTTTCTTTCCAGACCTTCTTAAGCCTTATAAGCATGCTGTACAACCTTTGTAACTGACGATGGTTTGTTTGATATGATCGGAAAATGAAAAATTGCCAGAGTTCCAGTAGAAGAAGGCCTAAAGGAGAAATCCGAGGGTGAAAAAGGCAAATCAAAGATAAAGAGCATTCATTTGAAGATCGAAGTGAAAGGTATATCTTTAATTTTCTCAAGTTTTGATTTTTGCATCTTAGCTTGTTTAGTTCAATTATGGGAAGATTTAAGATTTGGTTGGCATCCTATTCTTCCTGTCGTATATATTTACATCTTACATGTAACTCTGTGAAAGTCCTGGACAGTAGGCTTATTGAAAGTTATACAAGCTTTTATGGGACCCATCACTTGGTGGTGGGATCCGGTTTCCAAATGATTTCAGCCTTCTAAGCACTAAATTCACAGAATATCAATATTGATTCAATTAAATTTCAAGCAATGAGATGGAAGCCAATCCGTTTAGGTTTGCTCATGGAATCAGACAAAAAATGTGGAGTTATACAAACTGCAGAGAACTCGCCATTGACAGGAAAAAAAACAACAGTCAGATATTTTTGAATTTTACAAATACGGTTTACACAGTTACAAACTGCAGAGAACTAGCTTGTGACAGGGAAAAACAACATAAAAGTTTTAGCCAGAGTTTTCTGTCGGGTCTAGGCAGACGTCTGAAATCAAGATTCTTTCTTGACAGACATCTGGTGTCGCGTGCTCCCTTTTTTTCTTGCATGCCTGCGTGCGTGCATAGATAAACAGGCCTCGGTTATACCACAATCTGTTGTATAACTTTGATTGGTTTCTGATGCCCAAACCGCGTGCATGCATAGATAAACATGCCTAGGTTATACGGCAGTCTGTTGTATAACTTTGTTTGGTTTCTGATGCACAAACAGCTGTTTGATCCAGATGTCTGAAGTTGTATTCTATAAGAATTTTTCTGTGGCATAACTTGGTCCCAGTTTGCATGTATTTATGTACACACATACACACAAATACTCACTTGAGTAGTGCTTATGCTGTACCTATAGTACAAAATACCTAAACCATAAAAATTCCTAGAGGTGGGATAGTTGGTAGGACATGAGAATTTGACCAGGAGGTAACAAAGTTCATACACCCAATACAAGTAAATAAGATGCCAACTCTTTTTGTTTAGGGGGGAGGAGGGCGGCACATAACTCTAAAGAGAATAAAAAAAATACGAAGCATAGAATGAATTGTGCAACTTCTTTTATTCCACATTTCTTCAGAAAGAATATAGCATAATATCAATGTACCGCAATTTAAAGAACAGGAAAGCTAATTAATCCCATCAGTATATTGAATTTTTTTTAAGAGAAAAATGGGTTTGAAATATTCAAAATCTATACAAAGAAAAAACATAACTTGCGTCTCCCATCCAATCCAGGCACAACTTTGAATTAGAGAACATACGTACTTCACCAAAATGGCGTCGTTAACAAAATCAGCCCCACCCCTCCTTCCCTCAAATATACTCAGGATTCATGCAGTCCTCGTGAAGATCTCGACCCTCGGCTTTTGTCTCCTCTTCCTGTGCCCTCCCATGTCATAGTCCTCCATCATCTCATGATTGTCCTCTCAGTCTTTTCTCGGTGTCATCTGAAGGTAGACACCACCAATCATTAATGTTGCTATATATCTAGAGTAAGCACAACCACATTTTTGTTTGTTTCTAAAACTCCTGCAGTTCCTTTGCAGTCAAAATCTCATTAATTTTAACATATTATCGCCTATTATCACAAAGGGTGGAAACTTGAACAATATTTAAAGAGATTCTAAGCTAAATTCTTTTGGAATCGATACTGTGGATAACTTCAACCGTTTACCCTAGCGGGAAGAAAATTACGCATTTCGTATGCACCTATCCCTTCAAAATCAAGTGATTGCCTAACAGACTCTTGATTCAACTATCTTAAAGGTTGAGGAAAGAGCTATCCCTTCCCCCCACCCCCCCCAACCAAAAAAAAAAGGGAAAAAAAACCCGTGGGTACCATTTACTATGTGCAAGAACATTGAGAAACCATGTTGGTACCTGAGTGATTAAACTAATACAGGGAATCTAAAAGTAAGCAATAATGAAGTAAAAAGACCTTACCCTCTAGGCGTGAGAAAGTAAGATCTATATTGTACAAATTTTATCCCTCCTTTTCCAGCATCATCTCTTTGCGAATTGTCCAACTTTGGAGTTGCGATGCTACCTATGAGAATAAAGAACAAAGTCGTACTGAGGGATCCATTACATGCAAAAAGATAATCATTAGGATTTGAGCAGCAATGTGTAATGCATCTTAATGAAAACTTCCTCCATTTGATTAGTTAAACTAGAGTACCTACAAAAAATATTTACCTACTGTCCAATTTCATATATAGAAACATCTTATTCTGGAATGCATGACAGAACTGAACATAGTGAACATACTCAACACATGTGCCGTGTCAAAAAATCATGGGAAAATGAAATAAATTAACCGACATTTCCATATAGGGTATAAAAACATACGAATAACCAAACACTTTCACATTTTCTCTCTCTCAATATACCCCAAATATAGAATTGAACTTGCTATGAAGTATGAAACATATAAACAACCAGAAAATATATAATACTCACCAGCAGAAATAGGTCTTAGAGCACAAGTGTTCCGAGGTGTGATATCCTCAGTTCTGCACCTTGCTGCCACCGACACACCTAAATAATTTAAGCCGTCTCAGGAAGTTGGAGGTAGACCCTTGTAATTCTGTTCCAGTGCTCCCCTTTCGTTCTTCTCCTTGTTGAGTTTCTTTTGTATCGGAGATGATTGGAACCATGTGCCAATCCTCGCCTGCTTCCAACTTGTATCTCACTGAAAGATTTTGACACAATGCAATCGATATCCAGTTCAGCGCTTAGGGTTGCTGAAGCCCACCAAGTTGATTGCAAGCCGAAAGATCCAAAGATTTGAGTGAGGTGAGGCCATCTAACCACCTGGGTAATTCACCTAAGGATAAGGATTTGCATTTCTGTAGTATAAGACCGTGGAGTGAAGTAAATATAATGGGAGCAGTCAGCTCTCCTTCTCCACCTAGAGACACCAGGTTTTTGTTGTCCGAAATGTCAAGGATTCGAAGGGAACATATGTGTTGTGTAACAATACTGTCCGGCAAATGAGTCAGTTCTTCACAGCTGGAAATTTTCAACTTCTCGAGTGTGCTGAAGTACTGCAGCCCATTACTCAAGGAAGTCAGTGATGATACTTTACAATTGACTATGCTTAGCACTCACATGCTGTGCATTCCTGCAGATATCCAACTTGGAAATCGGGTGCCCGGGTAGCCGTATATCTTGAGTTCCTCAAGCTCTAGGCAAGGCTGGAGGCCTTCAAATACATCCTCTACATTTTCAGAATCCCGTATCCAGTTCAATTCTAACTGTCGCAAATCACACTTTGCCCGTAGGTCTGCTGTCTCTGCTTCTTCTTTTTTCTTCAAATTGTGGAGATCCTTGATTTGAAGCCTGCATCTGATTAGGTTCATATGTCGCAGTTCCTTGATGGTGTGTCCTTCCTTGTCTCCAACGATGAACATTGTCAATGCTTGAAGATCACTTAATCGGCCAATGTGAGGCGGCATGTGAATCAGGCTATCACATCCATAGACATCGAGGTGCCTCAGGTTGCTCATATTGCTCACATCATTTGGCAAATCTTGAAGTTGCCTACAATATGCTAGATTCAAAGTTAACAAACAGTGAAGGCTAGCGTAGTATAGGTAGTATTCTAATATTTGGTATTTGACAGGTTTAAAAGCCGCAGTTGCTGTAAATTACTATTGTGCCTGGCAACTCTGAGGTATCAGTAGAGGATAGATCTAACACGTGCAATAGACTCAGTTTTAGCAACATTTCCCAATTTAGTTTTGCAGTACTGTCTTGTGGCAATGAAATTAGGGACCGAACCTTGTCTATCTCACATGTGCTATTCAGAGTATCAAATGATAATTTATTACAGATCAGTGATAAATATCGATAGCTACTCTTCAGGTATGTCTTTTTGAAGGAAAGTTTATTTCCTGCTACAAACAAAAACTCATCTCCTGCAACAGACCAAGCAAGATCTTGTACCACAGCATGCATGTCGCATGCTACTACAGGACCATTGCAATAGCCATCTGCATCTCGAAAAAAGAAGATCTCTAGCAAGCTATCGAAACAGCTTCTGCCATCATGCTCTTCAGGAATGGCCTCAACAAAGGATGGAACGAACCCTTCAACTATCCATAGTCTGATCAGTTTTTCCATATCAGACATATATTTTTTGGGGAACAAAGAGCAATAAGTGAAGCACGGCTTTAGATTATTTGGCATTAGATGGTAATTCAATTTGAGCACAAATAAGATTTTCGTTCTATCTTCATGTAATCTCCACATTTCAATATATCGAATACTCGACCATTCAGTTTCTCTTTTCGATCCCATCATACTTCCCAGAGCTTCGGCTGCTAAAGGCAAGCCTCCACACTTCCTGGCAATTTCTTTTCCTATGTCTTCCAATTTTGGGGATTTTTCTATTAGGCCCGGAATGAAAGCCGAGTTGCTAAATATCTCCCAGCAATTACCATCTGACAAACCCTTAGGTTGGTGTATATACACGCTTCACATCATGATACCGACATGAAGGCTTCTTGATGTTACCGGTATCTTACTTCTGTTGGATCCCACTCTCAAATAAGATTGTAGATATTCCCATTGTTGGTCTTCCTTGATCCAAACATCATCTAGAATAAGCAATAATCTCTTCCCTTTCAACAAACTATTCAGAGTTTGTTGCATAGTTTCAGTTTGAGAGAGAGTGCAATTGCTTCTAGTGATGAGTTCAATAATGTTTCTCAAGATGTTTTCAATACTAAATTGTGTTGATGCCCAGATCCAGAGTCGTTGATCAAGCTGCTGATTAATATTCTCATTGTTGTAAACTAACTTTGCGAGCGTGGTCTTCCCAATTCCCCGTAGTCCAACTATCGAAAGAACAGACACTTGCTTATCGTTTTCGTTATTAATTAAGTAGCTTACAATCTTTTCTTTATCTTCATTTCTTGCATGAACTTTAGATTTAATCAAGACTGACGAGGTCTCTCTTCCTTGATCAAGCGTCTTTAAACTTAGAGATCGCTCTGTTAGAAGAGGCCATTGCCTGTCTTTTTCAATCTCATCCAATGTCTTCATCACCTCTGTAATTTTCTTATTCATTTTGCGAGAAAATGCAAATGCGTTATTTGCAGAAAAGAAATCAAGCACCTTTGATTCCATCATTTGTCGCAGTGCTTCTGCATGACACTCATTTACTACATCATCTGCATCATAAGCAGCATCTTTGAGCTTGTTCAACCATTTGTTGAGAGCACTACTTTCAACAGCAACCGGCATTCTCTCTGCTTCTTCCAGAACGTCCAGGATTGTCGATAACGTGCTCTCCAGTGAGGTTGTGTCAACACTCCACCGTGATTTCAATTCTATCCACGTCTTCGAGGCTAGCTTCTCCATTAAAAATTTGACGATCAGAGCTGCAAGTGATATCACTATTGGTGTCGCCATCTCTCTCTCTCTCTATCTGCGTGTGTCTGTGTGTGTGTGTAAGATTGTATGGGAAAGTTATAGAGGGGTGTTTTGTTAACATGAATTCTCATGTCATCTATCAATTGTCAATTGAGATATCTTTCTAGTTAAGACAGTAGAGATGAGACGGGACTGATAAGATTGGCCTCCTTCCATCTTGTCTAGTTTAATATCATGAAGCTTGATATTTCATACCATATTAACTCTCAGCCATAAATAAATAATATGTCAATATGCAGGTTTTGAGGGGCTAAGGGGCTGTTAGGTTTGCTAAAAAGGAAAATGCAACACTTGTATACAACAAATGTTGCAATTAGAAAAAGCTCAAATGCATTGTTTGGATGAGTTGAAATTCCGTTCTAGGATTTTGAAATCAAAACCACTTCTGTGTTTGGTTGAATAAAACACAAAAAGAAATGCAACACTAACTTTGCTTAGGTGGCGTATAATAATCTTAAATGATACTCTTCGTTTTCTTTGAAATTGCACATTTATTGCAACCAAAATTGCAAGAATTTGTTGCATTTCCTAACTATTTTTTGAATTCAGCTCAAATTGTTGCAATTCCAACAACTGCCGCCAACGCATGGCAGTTGCCGCATCGTTGCCATTAGGAATAATTGAAAAACAATATATATTAAAAAAAATTCAAAACACATCATGTTATGGTGTCAAGATTTAACAATTTGCAATCTGGGAACAACTTGCAGTGTTTTTGACTTTTGATGTTATCTTCCCTGTCGGGATCAAAATCTTTATTTTCTTAATTTTTTCAGAGCATGCAAGCATTATCAATTAACATGTGTCTAGATAATTTTAACCAAAAAATATATAATTATTTAGAAGTATGAAGCTTCGGGCTTAATCAGTAAACATCATGGAAAACTAAAGCCATGAAAATTCCATTTTATAGATAAAGCCTGGACTGTGATGCTTGTTGATTTGGAACGAACTTATGAGAAGAGGCTTGAGCCTTGAGGTAGAGGATCATGCCATGCTAACAAATTTGGCGAATGCGGCCTCAGCAATAAGGAAGATTAACAAGCACAACAAAGCTACTGATAGACTTGAACCGAGGTGCGTATACAAGAGTAGAGCCTTTGCAAAGACGTCGGAGAAAGTGAGACTACGACTCCTCAGAATGTTGGCAATGCATTGAGGATAGTGAACAAAGCTATGCATGCCCTTATTTTCTTATCACTTCAAGATAGTGTTGAGCATATTCTTTTGAAAAAAGAAAATAGATCTAGACGGTTATATTGAACTGATGAGAAGTATTGGATTGGTTCTCACAGCTCTCATTGGCCAACCTTCTGGACCCTGCTCGCTTTCTGCCAGTAAGTTCTTAAATCTACCTCCTTGATCTTCTTTCATCATTCCCGAGTCAACCTAACTGCTTGCTCTCTTTTTTTGTGGTCGCCGAGCTTCTTTTATTTTGGTTATTGGCTTTTTTTACTCAAGCTAGAGCTTTTCTTTCCTGGATTTTTCGCTAGTTATTTCAGAAAAACATTTTTAAGGGTTAATTGCACAAAACTCCCATATAGTTTTCCCCACTAATAACCCTTCGAGTGATTTATTATTGCATACACCCCATCAACTCTTAACAACTCAAATGATTGTCTAATTTAACTCTATAACTTGTTTGTACTGCTTAGCTTCTTTGGAGTAGAATTTGAGAAGTTTTGAGGGTTTTGGTCGATGAACAGAGAGAGTGTTTGCAGTTGTTCACTACACGGGGTATAAATGCTACACGAAATAAAGCTAAAGAAGGTTTTGTGCATCAATCCTTTTTTTAATATATTCTGGAGAGAATGCATGTGACTAGAAATATAGTGATTCAAATTTTAAATTTTTAGCTGAGAACAATCCTTTTTTGAGTTGGTGGAAACAATTTTAGATAGGATACAGGTAGCAAACACAGCTAAAAACGGAGGCTCTAGATTGAAGGACCCGGTTGGATATATATATATATATATATATATATATATATATATATATATATATATATGGGGAAAAGGGACCTGAGCTCAGCCACAGGGAAATTACCTGAGCCCGTTACAAAAAAAACCCTCTCCTTTTTTAGTTTTAATTGAGGCTGAAAAGGCCTCATTAATTTTTCAATATTGCTCAATTATGCTAGCATGAAGTGTAAGAAAGGAGGAATGGAATTACAATTTACAACTGAGTCGTCTGATGGATGGAAAAATTTAAAGAAACAAATGCAAGGAAAAGGCGTATTGGAAATAATATAAGGTGGACTTATGTTAAAGTCATTCGATATTTTCAGGCTTTTTGTTTCTGCTCTTACATTCATATGGTTACCAGATTATTGTACAAGTGAATATTTTGTTGGCTTACAATATGCAGTAGTGAAGATAAAAATCTGGACCTTCCATCTGATCCTTCATGATAAATCCACAATAGTTTGGTTCAATGTGGCCACAATAGGGGACACATGAATTTGCCCCAGGGGACACATGAATTTGGCCCGAGAATGTTAAATTGTGGCCACTTCCCGGGGATCGAACCATGCACTACCATATGAGCTATTGCTCATTGGTATATCGTTTTGTATATTGATTCAAACTATATAATTCTTCCGGGTCAGTAAAAATTAAACGTTTGCTCTGCTCAGCAAATAGGGTAAATTACATAAAGCTTGAACTTCCCCTGGCTTTTACAGAGTATCATTAACCTTTAAAATTGCATCAAGCAATCTTAAACCATCAGAAGCTTATTAAAAACTACATTAAATAACCCTTCAAAATAGTGATTAACTATACTTTCCGACAGCTCAAAGGTGTCTGTAAACATCTGATAGCATTTGTTGGTCATTCATGTTAATTACCCTGGAGGAATAATGGAAAGAATTGCACTAATCTATTCATTTTTCTATTTGGGTTAATTGCATACAACAACCCTCAAATAAATCTTCTGTAAATGAATTATTAGCACCTGTCCACTGTCACCCCTAAAATAGTCAACGATGACATCCCCCCCCCCCCACCCCACACACACACACACCATTTTTCTTAGAGTAATCAAGATCAACTAAAGAGATGGCATGTACCAATGAATGGTTGAATGGGATATACATGAAGGATGGTATCTGCAATCAACCCTTACATTTTTAACTACTAAACCTGAAGAAAATTTGCCAACTTGGATAAAGTTTTGAAAGAGATAAAATCAATAAATTTGTACAAGAGCAGAAACTAAACACATAACTTACAAATGTACGACCAACCTGTTCATTGTGCCCAAGACTAGAATGTTGATTCCATCCAAATGAATAGACATCGCCATCCTCAGAGACAATAAAGGTGGTGCAATGGCCTATTGCTATACGAACAGCCTTGATTCTACTGAGAGCTTCCACAACCTTGGGAACAGGCGAAGAATCTCCATCTCCATGGCGTAAAGGTGAGCGAGGGAGAGGGTGCTCCAGGAGGCGCTCGAGAAGGTGAGGGAGGGAGGCGTTGGAAGAGGGAGGGTCGCGCAGCGAGGTGCTCGAGGGAGGAGGCGAGGGAGGAGAGGAGGCGAGTTCGAGGGAGGGAGGCGTGAGGAGGGAGGGAGGGAGGCGTTGGAGGAGGGAGGGTCGCGCAGCGAGGTGCTCGAGGGAGGAGGGGCGGCGAGTTCGAGGGAGGGAGGCGCGAGGAGGCTTTTTTTTCTGGCTTCTCTTTTTTAATCGCAAGGAGGTGAGGGTTTTTTTTTTTTGGGTTACGGGCTCACGAAAATTTCCACAACCATCATCATCACCACAACCACAACCATCATCATCATCACAACCACCATCGGCGGCGATGGCGAGGGATGAGCAAGGTATACCAGGTTTGGGTTTGGTGAGGGGGAGAGGGAGAGAGATAGAGAGTGGTAGTGATGGAAAAATTAATGAGGCTCTTTTTCTCAGCTTCAATTAGAACTAAAAAAGGAGAGGGTTTTTTTTGTAACGGGCTTAGGTAATTTTCCTGTGGCTGAGCTCAGGCCCCTTTTCCCCTATGTATTTATATATTGAGGGCAAAGTCAAATCTGTGCCAACCTCAATCTCATGTATCTAAACATTGGATCTCAAACCCACAGGTCTGACTTGTTTATCATATAAAATACTAAACTTGTCTTTTGACTATAATTTTCAATCTATCTCATTATATTAACTTTGGATTGAGACGGGTTATCTGATTTTTGTTGGGAACAAGTTGATCCACGGAATAATGCTCGCGACAAACCAATCACGCAATAATCAACAACTACGCAATTAACGAAAGATAAATTAATAAGTGCGAGAATAAATAAGAAATCAAAACGCAAACAAGAAAGGATTTGTTAATGAGATTCACCCCCGTATGGCTAGTTCCCGGCAGAGTGGAATCCTTAAACGTTCAATAGAATCCTTGAATCAATTTCAAGCATGAGCAACCCTAGGAGATTTCTCTCAAATCTCTCTAGATCTCACAAACTCTAGCCGTCACCCTCTCAATACAATGATCTTTCTCTGCTAATTAATTTTGACAGAATAAAATACATCTGAGAGGTCCTTTTTTATAGGCAAGCCTAATTCTATCAAAAATAAGAGATAAATCTAAATTTACCAAAACATATTCGCTGCAAATTTGCCGTTGACAGACGTCTGACCCACGTTTAGGCAGGCGTCTATCTCCAATCAATATCCCTTCATTTTCCTTGTTCAGACATCTGTCGTGCCTCCAGACGTTTGGTCTAAAGTCTCGGGTTGGGGCTTCAAGCATACCCAGGCGTCTGAACCATGCTTGGTCAGACGTCTGTCCGCGCTCTGTACTTTTGGGCTTGGTTTTCTACAAACGTCTGTCGTGCTGGCTTTCAAACGTCTGCCGTTGCTTTGTGTTTCTGACATGCTATGGCCAGACGTCTGCCCTTATCTTTGGCAGACGTCTGACCTGATGCCTTCTTCACAATTTCTAACAATTTTCACCATCTTAAGTTGACCTAAGAGGCTGTCTCGGTGAGGAAATCATCTTAAGACCAACGACAATGTGTGCGTGCGTGTGTGTGAGACAAAATGCCCGCGCGCGTGTGGTTCATAATTGTTTGCACATATCACAAGGTAGATCAAATGGTCGCAAAGTGGGTAGGATTTCTACCGATCGGATCTCTCTCTCTCTCTCTCTCTCTCTCTCTCTCTCTATATATATATATATATATATATATATTCCTTTGCGTAGTTTTCTCAGGGTAGATGCGAGATGGTATCCTACACGGCTATGATAACAAACTTTTTTTTCTCTTTCATCGGTTTTATGTACAGATGAGGAGTATCACACCTGGAGCAGTCAACCATGATCTCTTAGCTATCTGGTATTTCTATAATTATTTTCTATTCTTTAAATTGATCGAGTACCCACGTTGTAGTTTTATATTTTCTTTGTTAATTATCAAGTTTGTATAATTATTTTTGTATATTTTCTTTCTTAATTAGCAAGTGGATACAATTGTCTTTTTAATATTTCTGTCTTAATTAGCAAGTAATAAATAGGCTCTCTTGTTTTTCCTTGGGCTGCCTGTTGAAAAATTGAAAGTTTAAACAAACAACATAGTCCTCCTAAGTTCTCAGACCATCCAATCCACTTTCATCTCAATGCTTTGCACTGCACACCCATAATCAAATACCATATTTTTCAGTTCTCGCCCAAAAGGAAAAAAGAAGAAAAGAACAGAAAAAAGAAACGAAAGAAAGGAAAAGAAAATCGAATACTCAGAAATGGGTGGGGATGTCGAATTGACACGTAAATGGAACTCCGGTATTTTGGTAGAGATGGTGATAAAGAGAAGGTGATAAATCTTCTTAGAGCAATCTTTATCTGTCCTTCCTACAGTTGGGATGGGAGGCCTCGGAAAGACCACACTTGCTCAAATCGTATACAATTATGCAGGGATAAAGCAACATTTTGAAGAACGTCGGTGGGTATCTGTTGGACAAGTCTTTGATGTACAAGTTATTGGGGAAAATATTCTTGAGGGTGCCACCGGACAACACTGTAAGCATTCAAACACAAACATTACCCTGCAGTATCTCCATGGACTACTATGAACAAGGAAGGTACTACTTGTCCTAGATGATGTTTGGAACAAGGATGTGAATAAATGGGAGATGCTAAAGGCTTCAATATCGAGCTGCCTTCCTGGAAGTAGGATTGTAGTAACTAATCGCAGTTTTGGAGTTGCCGCAATGATGGGCACTGCAGAGCCATACAGATTGGAGGCCTTATCGGATGATGCTTGTTGGGCAATATTCAAGCAGAATGCAATTGGATCAGAGAGGAATGAAGTTATGACCCCACGCTTGGAAAAAATAGGAAAGGAAATTGTTGGCAGGTGCAGCGGCTTGCCATTAGCTGCCAAGACGCTCGGGAGTCGTATGACAGCAGCGGTTTGGAGCTGGACATCGGAAACCGATATTTTAACTACATGCTACAAAATTCTTTCTTTTACGACGAAGAAAAAGATTATTATGGTTACATAGTGTCATGTAAGATGCATGATTTAATTCATGACCTTGCATGCTTTGTTTCGAAGGATGAATCTTACATTGTAAAGGCTAGCGAGGAGATACGACTTGCTGATGGATGTTTCTATCTGTCAGTGAATTGTGATGATAGCTTGTCTTTAGGATGGTTAAAGGATGTTGAAGCAAGCAGGTTGAGATCACTAAATGTATCTGGGCAAACAGTACATCTGGTACGGGAAATAAAGAAATTCATAAAGCATGCAACTCGCTTACGTGCGTTTGAGTTTAGTGGTTTTCCGATAAAGGAGTTTCCTACTGCCATTGGAAAGCTAGAGCGTTTGAGGTTCCTTGACCTGTCAAACACAATGATTGAAGCAGTGGATGCTTCAATCTCTAAACTCTCTTACTTGCAGTACCTCGACCTTTCGAATACTATGGTTGAAGTACTGCCTAACTCTATCACCACCTTGTACAATCTGCAAACATTGCGACTTAGAAGTTGTCTGAAACTTCAAGAGCTGACGCTAACAATTGACAGATTACGAAATCTGAGGTTACTTGACCTGTCACATACCGATCTTCAATCACTGCCCGAGTCTATCACTGCCCTACGGTTCTTGGAAACGTTGAATCTTAAAAACTGCAGTAAATTTCAAGAGCTACCCTTGGCAATTGGTGAATTGGGCAATCTAAGGTTACTTGACTTGTCGTATTCCAATGTTCGAGCACTACCTGAGTCCATCATCAACCTCGCCGACTTGCAAATATTGAACCTTAGTAATTGCAGTGAGCTTAGAGAGCTACCTGAAGGCATGGGAAGTATGATCGACCTAATTCACCTTGACATCACAGGATGCCAACTGATTTGCATGCCCAATAGTTTGGGTAGGCTACATAGCCTTCGGACCCTGCCATTGTTTGTGGTAGGAAACAAGCCAGGGTGCAGTATTGCGCAACTGCAAGATCTGAATTATATCAAAGGTGGGTTGAAAATCACGCGTCTCTGTAATGTAAAAGACCCAGAGGAAGCCATGAAAGCAAATCTAGCGGCAAAAGCAGGCCTTCATTCATTAGAATTATGGTGGAGAACACAGTGGACAAGACAGTGGGGAGAAGTTATGATAGACATGGCTGCAATATCACCGCCATTGGAAGAATACACGGACGCAGATGTGTTTGAGAACCTCAAGCCTCACTTAAATCTAAAACATTTGACAATAGAGGATTATTGTGGCAGTAAATTTCCTACTTGGTTAACAAACATCATGCCATCATCATTCCCAAAATTAGAGAGCTTCTCATTTTACAATCTTGAGAGACACATCTCCCACCACTTTTTCTTTTCTGAGCTCCGCCATCTCAAGATACAAGGTTGCGATGAATTGACTGCTTTACCAGAGTGGCTGTGTAGGCTCACCCACCTCGAGTCTTTGGAGCTGTCATATTGCGACAACTTGGAAGTTCTACCCTGTATGCTGTGTACTCGTCTCATCCAACTGAAAATTTATGAATGTCCTAAACTGGAAGACAATGAGAGATCAGCATAGGCCAGGATCAACACTAGCTCGTATTTTAGAAATCAGCATATCGCAGACAGGGTGCCTAATCATGTTCACTCTTTTTTGTTTTCAGTAGTGACCTCTTTTCTTTTACTTACTTTTCTCTTTATTAAATTCTGAATGTATGCCCGTTTACTACTGTATATTCCTAGAAAATTTTATTTCTAATGTTTGCCCCTCTTTCGGACTTATTTGGTCTCTTGAGTTGCAGCTTTTCCTAAAAAAACTCTTGTACTCTCTTTGGTCTTACATTGCGTGGATGGTATTTATGCATGTAATTTTCATACTATAGGATTCTCTTTATTAATCTCAGAGCAGGTGGGGAAATTTTACATAACTTTATCTAATGGAGGTCCTTTTCGGGTATCCGTCAGATATTGTCTTCCGTCGATCTCCCGATAGACTTTTGAACTGATCTCTTGTTGCCTGTGGGTCTCAATGGGTTTTGAGGAGATTGGTGATTTGAGGAGTTTAGCGCCAGGTACCTGCAAGGAAGTCCCGGGATGGTTTGGTACCACCGAGGACCCTCCGACGATCAAATTAGTACTAGATCCGAGCAGAGTAACGACTAAGTGAGATAAAAAAAGCTTACTTGACCCCTCTGTGATGGGGGTTTATATAGTGGCGGTAGCATGCAGCGGCAGGCGCGAGAATCTCGCCGGCAGTTACGCTCCCGACGTCATGCCCGCGTGAAGAGCGGCTCGCCCATTAACGGGGATCGTGATGGCATGGAACATGGGGCGTTGCTGACGGAGAATCTGCGCGTGGCGAGATTTGCGGAGCGGCGGTTACGCCTGTGAGTGGTGGAGTTGGTCGGTCGGAGGGACCGAGGAAGACGGCCTCGGCTGGGGAGCTCGGAGGCGAGCAAGAGGGCCGAGGAGTCTTGGTCTTGTGGGAGCTCGGGGCGAGCTGAGCGGCCGAGAAGGCCAATTTGCAGGGAGGCCGAGGAGGGCCAACCTATGCCTGCAGGTCGGGTACATGGGTGTCATGGTCGGCCCCTGTGGGTCCTTTCTTCTGAGTTCTGGGACACGTCATCTGCCACGTGTCCTGATCTTGGGGATCGCCAATATCGAGTATCATCATCAGCCCCCACTCTTGTCCCGACCAGCTAGCGTGTCGGGTCAGGAGTGGACTGCCAGGCCGCCCGGGGTGAGCTCCTTCCTAATGTTTCGTCGGGACACGTCCTTGGGCCGTCAGCTGTCTTTTTTCGTCAGCGAGTCAGGGCGAGATCTTTGCATTTAGAAAATCGCATCTCTTTCTTTTCCCTACCAAAGGCTTAAGGAAGGCGTGCCGGTTCGTGCGTCCTGCCATTGAAGCGACAGTCCACGTGTCAAGCGTCGGTTGGCCGACGTGACGTGTGCAGGCCTGTGACGCCTGCAGGGAAGCGGTCCAGTGTGAGAACGACAAGTGGAGCAATCGGAGCCGTTGGACGCGAGGAGGCATTTTGGTGGGAGTGGAAGGGCGCCGTTGGATGAGGTCGCTCGCGGTGATAAATAGGGGTAGGGCCCTTACTCCTTCAAATTTCCTTTCTTCTAAGTCTTGGCTGCTCGGCGCTCTTCCTCTTTTAGACACATGGTTCGTTCTCACTCTTTGGGTCGCTCGTTCCAGAGAGAGGCCAACGGTGCGGCCGTGCCCCTGGCTGGCTCATGCCCTGCGTCGAATGTTCTGCTGGCGATAAGGTCGTCCGCTTCGTTGACGGTTCCCGGTGATTGTTCTGGCAGCGGTCAGAGATGTCCACGGTCATCCGAGCCCTAGACGGGAGACAGAGGGAAGGGCGAGGACGGGGTGTCCCTTAAGAGGAAAAGGATAATTTCTCTTGCGCCGCCGTCGATGGTTCCTAAGGGGATTCCCGTGCAGGAGGGTGATGCCGTATTCACGGTTCCGTCTGGGCTTTCCGTCGCTGCCGGCCTGCTAGCCGGGATGGAAGAGTCGGCCGGGGGAAAGCTTCCGTATGGTACCTTGAGGGCACAAATGGAGGCCATAGCCCAAGGGGCGGTCCACGTACGAACCCTTCCACGCGTTGTTTTTGTTTTTGTCCTTCCTTTCTTTGGCTCGAGCGCTTTCCAGTTTCTCATCCGCTTCTCGTCAGGTCCTTCAACACTGCGCCATCGCTACTCGTATGGAGGCCGAGGGGACGTTCCACGTACCGAGGCCAGTAGAGACGTTTCCTTCGGAGGTCGAGGTCCTGCGGCGTGACCTGCGTCTGGAGAGGGCGAGGGCCGACGTCCTGACAGCTCGTGCGGAGGCTGCGGAGCTCGCCAATTCAGTGAACCGGGGTGTCCATCGTCGCCTGAAGGCCTCCCACCGGGTTGCCGAGAGGAAACTGGCGGATCTGGCCGATCGCTTCGCGGCCATGGAGAAGGAGAGAGATGCCAGCAGGAGGGATGCCGAGGCGGCGCTTCTGGCGGCCCGGACTGCTGAGGCTCGGGCCAGGAAAGCTGTGGCCGATTACAAGGTGTCGGAGTAGTTTTACGTCGAGCTTGGTGAGTATTCTGCCGTCGCGTGGAACAAGGCTCTGGATGCTGTGAAAGTGCATTTTCCCGAGTTCGCCGATGGCGAGCTCCGCGCTCGGGTTCCACTCCCGTCGGCAAGGCCCCTGGTAGACAATGATGAGGGAAGCGAGACGCGCCCCTAGTGGCAAAACCTCCGGTGGTGAAGCCCCCGGTGATGGGGGAAGCGAGGCGCAGGGGGGAGGGTTTGCTACTTTTAGGTCCTTTTGATATTTCCTCGTCCCTCTTTTGTAAGCCTCCGGGCAGTTTGTAAGGCTGGGCGCCCAAAATACCCTTGTAAAGACTTTGCCTTTGATAATAAAACTTTTATTTGGTTTCATCGGTTTGTATTTTATCTTCTGTTTATGAAGAATGCTTGTAAAATATCCCCGCTTGCACTGTTGGGCTTCCATGTCAGGTCGGTCATCTGTATAGCGATCGTTCGTCGAGTTGATTTCGATCATTTGCTAAGCGTGCCAAGCGCTACCGAGAAGGAGGTATCCTCATGGTCCCGAAGTCGACGGGGGATCGCTCAGACTTGGATAGTCCTGATGCCCCTTGTTGGGGCCATGGATCCTCTGCATGTGATGGGCAGAGGGACGTCCACCGCATTTGTGCCGAGCATGAATGGGCTCAGAGGCCCCACTGGAAGGGCTATAAGCCCAAAGCGTCCGTTGGGCATGAACGAGCCGGACTAGTCGGTTGCCCCTTGGCGAGGGCTTTGATCCCCGGCTTTGCGAGTAGGGAAGCCACCGGCCAGGGATAGCCGAGCAGGGAGGCCGCTCTTCTTTCTCTACGGAGGACTTTAATCCTTAGCGTTGGAGGGGCTGTAGGAAGCCCACTAAGGATGACCGGGCAGTGAAGCTACAAGGTTGCCTCTTGCGAGGGTTTTGATCCCCGTCGGTTGCGGTAGGAAGCTACCAGCCTGGGATAGCCGAGTATGGACTCGACTGCCTCTGGGAGGACTTGGATCCTTAGCATTGGGGGGTTGTAAGAGGCCCACTAAGGATAACCGGGCAGTGAAACTGTGCGGTTGCCTCTTGGCGAGGGCTTTGATCTCTGGCGTCATGGGCAGGTAACTACCAGCCTGGGGCGACCGAGCGGGGTAGCCGGGCGAGGTCTTCGATCCATGGCATCATGGGTAGGGAGCTACCAGCCGGAGATGACCGAGCAGGGTAGCTGCTCGGTTGCCTCTTGCGAGGGCTTTGATCCTTCAGGACGGGGACCAAACAGGGTTACTGCCCAGTGCCTCTTGGTGAGGACTTTGATCCATGTCGGTTGTGGTAGGAAGCTACCAGCCGGGGATAGCCGAGCAAGGACTCGACTGCCTTTGGGAGGACTTTGGTCCTTAGCGCGGGAGGGGCTGTAAGAAGCCTACCAAGGACCCTTGGCCGAGTAGGGTTACTGCCCGGTGCCTCTTGGCGAGGGCTTTTGTCCTGAAGGATAGCCGAGCGAGGGATCCTCGGGCTTGACTGCCTCTGGGAGGGCTTTTTGATCCCTGGCGTTGCGGTAGGGAAGCTGTCCGCCAGGGATAGCTGAGCAGGGTAGCGACTCGGCTGCCTCTACGGAGGGCTTGGTTCCTTAGCGTTGGAGGGGCTGTAGGAAGCCCACTAAGGATGACCGGGCAGTGAAGCTGCGCGGTTGCCTCTTGCGAGGGCCTACTGAGGATATCCGGGCGGTGAAGCCGCGCGGTTGCCTCTTAGGTGAGGGCTTTGGATTGCAAAGACAGAACTCTACTTGCAATGTCTCAATGTTTCTTTATTCGAACGGAAAAGATTTTAGCAAGCGTTTACATCGTCTTTGTGAAAGGAGGGGTACACACTTGTTGGCCTTGGCCTCATTGGTATAGCTTGAGCTTCTCGGCGTTGTAAGGCCACGGGAGCTTGCGTCCGTCTGCAGCTTGCAGGCGGTAGGCCCCGCCGGGGAGTACTCCAGAGACGAGGAAGGGGCCATCCCACCTCGGGGAGAACTTGTGTAGCCTGTCTTGACCAATGAACTCGTTTCACCGTAGGACCAGATCCCCGGTCTGGAAGGAGCGGTGCCTGACCCGAGTGTTGTAGTATCAGGCCGTTTGCTGTTGATAGGCGGCGGCCCTGATCTGAGCCCGGTCTCTCTTCTCCAACAAGATGTCTAGGTTGGTCCGTAGCACCGAGGTATTCGCATCGTCGTCGAAGTGCTCGACTCGATGACTGGGTAGCCCGATCTCCGTTGGGACCATTGCCTCGGTCCCGTAGCAGAGGCTGAAGGGGGTTTCCCGGTGGGGGTCATCTTTGACGTGCGCAGGGCCCATAAGACCCGGGGCAGTTCTTCGACCCAACTGCCCTGTCGCCCTTTCAGGCGGGTCCGGAGACCTCGGAGGACGTCTCGGTTAGCTATTTCGGCCTGCCCGTTGCATTGGGGATGCGCGATCGCGGCGAATTTCATGAGGATGTGGTATTCTTTGCAGAAGTCCTTTACTTTCTCGTTCTCAAAGTTCGTCCCGTGGTCGGTTATGATACATCTCGGGATGTCGAACCGGAATATCAGATTGTTTTGCAGGAACTTGATCATCGTGGCGGCGTCCGGTTTCCTGATGGGGACGGACTCGATCCACTTGGTGAAGTAGTCCACTGCGACGAGGACGTACGCCTGTGCCGGTGGGGAACTGGCCGATCATGTCCAATCGCCACTGGGCGAACGACCATGGGGATGTTAGGGCAGTCAACTCGGTAGCGGGGAGGCGTGGGATGCTGCCGTGGAGCTGATAACTCTTGCATCTCATGACTAGCTTCTGGGCGTCCCCATGAATAGTGTGCCAGTAGTACCCCTGGAGCAACGCCTTTTGGATCAAGGTTCGGGCCCTTTGGTGATCACCGCCGACCCCCTCGTGGATTTCCCGGAGGACGTAGTCGGCTTCATGAGGGTCGATGCACCGGAGCAGGGGTTGAGTGAAGGACTTCTTGTAAAGGTTCTCATTACTTCAGATGAAGTAGCGGGCTTTGGCCCTGAGACGGCGGGCGGATCCCCGATCTTCTGGGAGCGTACCGTCATTTAGGAATTCCACGAGGGGCTTCCTCCAATCTTGGTCGCCTTCTTGCGCCGCATATACGTGGAGTGTTGTCGCTCCGTCTTTCATACTGGGTTGAGACAAGGTCTCGAAGAGAATAGACCGCTTATTGTTGGCCGAGTATGACGAAGCCAGTTTGCTCAGCGCGTCGGCTTGGGCATTCAGCTGCCTGGGTATTTGTTCTACTTGGACTTCGTCAAAGTTCCTCCGGAGTTTTCTCACTTCGTCAAGGTACTTCATCATCAGAGGTTCCCGAGCTTCAAAACGGCTGGTCACTTGACCGACGACTAGGGCTGAGTCGCTGCGGATTCGAATTATTTTCAATCCTAGCCCGGCAGCCATGCGCAGTCCAACCAGGAGGGACTCGTACTCTGCCGCGTTGTTCGAGGCTTTGAAATCGAGCTTCAAAGAGTACTCCATTTCCGCCTCGTTCGGGCCCCGGATAATGAGGCCGACACTACAGCCTTCCTCGGTTGAGGACCCGTCGACGTAGATGATCCACTCAGGAACCGAGCCAGGTCTCTCCGGGATGGGACACTAAGTTGCGAGGGGCGGCGTGGACTCCGGTTTCTTACTAAAGATGGTGCACTCAACAATGAAATCGTCCAGGGCCTGCGCTTTGATGGCCTACCTCGGGTGATATTTTATGTCAAACTGAGATAGTTCCCACCTCCACTTTTCTAAGCGGCCTGAGGATTCTGGTGATGCAAGGATAGCCCCCAACGTACGTTCGGTGAGGACGATGATGGTGTGTGCTTGGAAGTAGTTCCGCGGCTTCCTTGAGGCCACCATGAGGGCTAAAACAATCTTCTCTATGGCTGGGTATCTCGTTTCTGCGTCCTTAAACACGTAGCTCACATAGTACATCGGCTTCTGCGCTCCCTCGACCTCCCGGACGAGCACCGAGCCTGCTGCTTGGTTGGATACCGCCAGATACAGCGATAGCTCGTCTCCTTCAACTGGTCGGGTGAGCAGCGGTGGCGTCGTGAGGTGCTTCTTCAATTGGTCGAAGGCGGCTTGGCACTCCTCCGACCATTTGAACCTCAAGATCTTCCTCAGGGCCTTAAAAAACGGAAGGCATTTCTCCCCTGACCTGGACATGAAACGGCTCAGAGCGGCGACTCGTCCTGTGAGCCGCATGATCTCGACGTTGGTCTTGGGCACGACCATGTTGAGGATAGCGTCGATTTTCTCTGGGTTAGCTTCGATTCCACGGTGAGTGACCATGAAACCGAGGAATTTTCCCCCGGTGACTCCGAATGCGCACTTGGCGGGGTTTAGCTTCATCTTGAACTTGCGGAGCACTTCGAAGGCCTTGCCCAGATCCTTGGCATGGTCGGCCGACGAGACGGATTTAACGAGCATGTCGTCAACGTAGACCTCCATATTCCTGCCAATTTATGGCTTGAACATGCGATTGACCAACCGTTGGTACGTGGCCCCGGCGTTCTTGAGGCCGAAGGGCATCACCTTGTAGCAATATACTCCCCGATCCGTTGTGAATGCGGTGAGATCTTTATCTTCCGGGTTCATACGGACCTGATTGTAGCCGGAGAAAGCATCCATGAAGCTCAACAGCTCGTGGCCGGCTGAGCTGTCGACTAGCTGATCTATTCGAGGGAACGGATAGTTGTTCTTGGGGCAGGCCTTATTGAGGTCGGTGAAGTCGACGCAAATGCGCCACTTCCCGCTTGACTTCCTGACCAGAACTATGTTCGCCAGCCACTCCGACTAGGGTACATTCCTAATGAAGTTGGCAGCGAAGAGTCGATCAACCTCCTCTTCGATAGCCTTCTGTTTGACCGGGGCAAAGCTCCGCTTCTTCTGCCTGACGGGTCGGGCCGCAGGATCAACCCTGAGCTTGTGGGAGATGACTTTGGGGTCAATCTCAGACATGTCAGCAGGCGCCCAGGCGAAGACGTCGGAATTACTTCTGAGGAATCTGACCAGGGCATCTCGCTGAGTCCCTGTCAGGAGTGATCTGACCTGGACGGTTTTTTCTTTGTCCCCTTCTGTCAGGGGCACCTCGGTCAATGGTTCAATCGGCGTTCCCCGGACCTCCTTCTGCTCGTCTCGGGTGTCCAGAGAACCCTTGATGTTGTTGTTTACCTCAGCGTCGTCGGCCGACTGCTCGGACGAGGACGTTTCGGTAAGGCATACCTTCACGACCCGCTGGTTCCCATAGACCCGACCTATCCAGCCCTGATCGAGAGGGAACTTCATCGCCAGGTGATAGGTCGATATCTGGGCCTGGAGGGAGTTCAGCGTCGAACGGCCGAGGACGTTGTAGGCCGATGGGACTTTTGCTACGATGAAGTCCACTGGTAACATGCGGGTACGGCCGGGCTCCCCGACGTTGAACTATAGGGTGACCACCCCTTGCGCTGGGATGGAGTGGTTGGTGAACCCCGACAGGACATGGGAGATCGGTTTCAAGTCTGCGGGGGTGAGCCCCATGCGCAGAAAGCAGTCGTGGAAGAGGATGTCTGCCGAGCTGCCCGAGTCGACGAGTATCCGGTGGACCTCGTACCGGTGGATTCGGGCCGTGATCACCAGAGGGTCGTTGTGGGGTATGGATATGCCGTGGAGGTCTTCATCACCAAAGGTGATAGGCTCGTAGCTCCTGGCCTTTTTGCTCGGGCGGCCGTTGGCGTTCGCTGCCAGCGTGGGGCGCTGAGTTTCCCAGGAGCTCGACTGGCCCCCTGCCGTCATAACCATAGTTCTTGATGGGCCTCGATTCCTTCCGGTGAGGTTCCTTGGGCCCCGCGGTAGGGTCGTTCCCGAGCTGTCTTGGCGAGCTTCGTGGACACGACCCCGTCGAGGAAGGGGATGCCGGTCATGCCTGGAAGCAGGCGAGCCGACCGCCCCCGCCTCGGTAGGGACAGGGTGGCGACAAGGCTCGAGGCGAGGTTCTCCGATGTGGGACTTCGAGGATGAATGGAAAGGATCGAGAGACCCGCGACCGCTGGGGCCCGCGAGGCGGCGGCCGGCGGAGGAGTCAGCGACATTCGGTTGGGGTCCACCCGTGCCTCCATTGAGGGGGAGGTGGCGGCTGGTACCCTGATCTTCAGGGCGATTACTTGCCACGTGGATGGAGATCGGAAGGCCAACTTTGTTTTTGTGGAGTTTGCGTTTTTCCCACAGACGGCGCCAACTGATGGAGGTCCTTTTCGGGTCTCCGTCAGATGTTGTCTTCCGTCGATCTCCCGATGGATTTTGGAACTGATCTCCTGTTGCGTGTGGGTCTCAATGGGTTTTGAGGAGATTGGTGATTTGAGGAGTTTAGCGCCAGGTACCTGCAAGGAAGTCTCGGGATGGTTTGGTACCACCGAGGACCCCCCGACGATCAATTTAGTACTAGATCCGAGCAGAGTAACGACTAAGTGGGGTAAAAAAAGCTTACTTGACCCCTCTGTGATGGGGGTTTATATAGTGGCGGTAGCACGCAGCGGCAGGCACGAGAATCTCGCCGGCAGTTATGCTCCCGACGTCATGTTCGCGTGAAGAGCGGATCGCCCATTAATGGGGATCGTGATGGTGTGGAACATGGGGCGTTGCTGGCGGAGAATCTGCGCGTGGCGAGATTTGCGGAGCGGCGGTTACGCCTGTGAGTGGTGGAGTTGGTCGGTCGGAGGGACTGAGGAAGACGGCCTCGGCTGGGGAGCTCGGAGGCGAGCAAGAGGGCCGAGGAGTCTTGGTCTTGTGGCAGCTCGGGGCGAGCTGAGGGGCCGAGGAGGCCAATTTGCAGGGGGGCCGAGGAGGGCCGGCCTGTGCCTGCAGGTCGGGTACAGGAGTGTCCTGGTCGGCCCCTGTGGGTCCTTTCTTCTGAGTTCTGGGACACGTCATCTGCCACGTGTCCTGATCTTAGGGATCGCCGATATTGAGTATCATCATTATCTGAATTTTTTTCAAACAAATTCACCGTCTTCTTATTCTGCACGAGTTGTTTCTCATTCCTCATTTCTCTTATCAGTATATATCATTCCTGACATCATGCTTCTATGTTTGCATTCTTCATACCTGAAGGGGATAGATTTGTAAGACCTGTATCTCCAGTTTGGGCTTGAACGATTAATGCTTTATAAAATTTATAACTTCGTTTCAGCTCAACTTTTCATCTTACAAGTGGAAGTTTCCTTCGCTGTTTTCTGGTATTCAGAAGATCCTCCTGATGTTAAGCTGCTATAACATATCTATATAGGAGTAGAATACAAGTCAAGTTGGCAATCTTCCATATTTGTTACTGCATTAGTTTCTATAGATGATTCTACTGCTGTAAAAATATTGGCTGTACTTATTTAAAATTCTATTTAAAATGTTATGAATCTTATGATGCTATTGAAATATCTCTGGCTGAAGTTGTTAATGTTAAATGCAGATAACAGCGTTCATTTGATGAGGGTACAAAACATGGGTTTTCCAGAGAAGGGAGAAAAAGGAAGGGGGGGGGGGGGTTTGGGGGGGGGGTGCAATTGGCCTGGAAAAGACAGGTTGTGCAACTGGAGATCCAAGGGACTTTGAGTAATATATTTGTTCTTTTCTTTCCCTCTGTCGATCATTATATTTTTCTGAGTGTTTTAGGTTTAGTTCAATTTGTCATTTGGTGGGCTGTGGTATAATAATAGATCAGGAGAATAGGAGATAGCCCAGATAGCTAGATGACCACATCACAATATTTGGGATTGCGGTGTTCGTCTATTTAAATTTTAGATTAATAGAAGCGAATTGGAAACTGAAGAAGCAACATAATGAGAGTCACAAACTTATAATTCAGAAATTCACTCTTTATGTCAAGTGCTGAAATGGTTTTGTATTTCATGCATTAACAGGTAAATCTGGACTTCTTACTATCTGTATCTGAGAGGAGATTGATCGATACAGTAGTTTCAAAGGCCATCAATATTATCAGAATCTACTATTTGGGGCCTCAGCTTCTGGTAATTTGATGCTATTTTTGTTTGAATACTTTTCATTTCCACGGCAGTGACATCAATCAGCCGGCTGCACACTGATGGCTAGTGGTCTAAAATGTTTGATCAGCGAAAAATCAACAAGACCAGACATAGGATTTCTTTCGGTTTCAATTTGATCATAATGCTTTGTATTGGGCTCTGTTCTAAATCTGCTGGATTGGGATATACGTTAATTAGTATAACTACTATATGATGCCTGAAAACTGCTGGAGCATTAGTGATTTGTTCGCCTTTTCCCTTGGATCGTATCTATTGTTGCATTTCCATGACGTGTTTAAATTTCATCATGAAAAATGTCTTGATCATGGCCACTTACCTCTCCTTTTGGGTACTACTATTTATTATGTGTTAAAACCAGTGTCATATATGAGACCTTGGGTTGGTTCAAATCTTGTTGTATCACCACATAAGGAGACTCCACCAAAAATGTGTTGGACACTAGGAATACAAAGCCTGTTACCTAAAAACCCAACACACTTTCAGATGGGCCTTTATTTTCAAACCCCCATAGTTTTCCCTTTCGGGCCCAGCTTATATATGGCCACTAGAACTGAGAGCTTGATGAAATTATTTGCTTGTTTTGTTCCAGAAGCAAACAGCAAAATCTTGAACGCAAACGGTGACAGTCGCCGGAGTTTCAGATCCGATCTGATCCGATCCGATCTGGTACCATTTGGGGGAGCAAAATGAGAGGAGCGAAGAGCTCTTCGTCGTCTTCATCTTCTCCGTTTCGACAACCAACTGTAGTTCTCTTGCTTGGCGCCGCCTTAATTTTCGGCGTGCTCCTCATCTCGATTCAGTTATCTTTCTTCACTGGTGAGTAGCTTGTTGTTTTTTTTGGTCTTATGATTCGAAGCATTTTTCCTAGTATAAACCTAATTCTTGATTCTGATCTCTCTCTCTCAGGCAGCTCCGATCTGAGCAGGGAAGATGCACGAATCCTGTCGAATTTCCAGTCTCGAGTTCAGCAATGCGTAGTATGGATCGTTTCTTATATTTTTTTTTACAGTCAGATCTGATCTTGTAAAGGGGAATTAGGTCTTAAAGACTTGAATTTTTTAAATTTAGTATCTCAAATCTATTTGATCTGAACACAGCTGAGAGTAGTACAAACAGTTCTTAATCATATAAGTTATGCGATCCCCCCCCCACCCACCACCACCACACACACACACATAATAATAATAATAATAAAGAAGAAGAAAAGTCCATGCTGATTTTGAGGACAAAAAAATGGTGTGAGGATTACAATGCGAAAATTTATTTCACACGGAACATACATGGACAAGGACGAGGAGGGAGACGACAGTGTTAGTCTATAGATTTTAAAGGGGGAGACCGCATCAGACGAACATGGATGGGCATGGTTTACTTTGTTGCGATTTCATTTGCTTTGCTTTGTAGAACTCTGTATTTGGTCTTGAAGACTATGTGATGTGGCTTTTCTATCATGTTGTATTTTGGTTTTTGCTGATGGCCCATACTTAGGACCTGACTGTAGCTGTGTGTGACTTTTTGGGGATGCACCTTCATGAATCTCTGATTTAATGAATTCCCGACTTTATATATATAAAAAAATGTATAACAAAATGAGAAGAATAGAATAAGTAACAATTTTCACGACAACCATCCCGGGAGGAATAGGTTAGACCTAAAAATGGCGTAGGCAATAGTTGGAAGGATGAGTAGATGGAAGATCCCTTATTATTCACTAAGAGAGCTGTCTAGGTGATAAAAGAGAAGTTGATTAGCATTAATTGGAGCTGGGGAAAAAAATCCCTTTGTCATCACAGATGTATGAAAACTTAAATCACTTATTGAGAGGGAAAGCAAGTCGAAAACAGGAGGTGCTGTAGCGGAGTTTAAATTGCAGTGCATATTAAAATTTGGACATCATGAAGTCCGGATGCATACGCCTTAACCCAAATAATATAAGCTAATTAGAGCTGCAACCCTCAGTCTCCACAACAAATTGACCTCCCTACGTTTAGAAACACGGCGAAGAGATCTTTTAGACGTGGCTTGCTAAAGTCATTGAAAAACCTACGAGTTAGTTTCCTCCGTTTTTTTATTACTGCCATTTACTTAAACTTTCTGATTGGGGAGAGCATGCTTTTCGATGTGGACTTATCTTAAAACTTGTTTCAGGCAAACAGAGGATTCGGTATGACTGCGGATATCATTGATCGCTGTAAATTGGTGCTCAAATTTCCATCTGGCACAAACAGTACCTGGGTCAAGCACTGTTCCATACTTTTGTTCCATGGTTTTTAACTACTTATTCTCTCTTTCCTAGCAGTGTAAGTTTGTTTTTTCCTGACCAGTATTACTCATACAATCTTGATGCTCCATTGCAGTATAATCCACAGTTCAAAGTTTATGAGCCCCTGCAGTACAATTACGATGTGTGTGAAGCCATCCTACTGTGGGAACAGGTTCATTTCATTTCTTTAAATAGTATTAATTTGCCGAGCTAAGATATGTGCTAAACTTACTAAAAATGGCAGTACCGTAATATGACAACAGTCTTGACAAGGGAATATTTAGACGTCAGACCAGATGGGTGGCTAGATTATGCAGCCATGAGGATTGCACAACTGTAAGATATTAAACCTTTGAAAACTTCATATTCGATTTTATGTTAATGCTTAGCGGACCAGTGACTGATTAGGGGAACCTCTTCTTTTGGGATCCAGGGGTGCAGATAAATGCTACAACCGTTCCTTGTGCGAGGAGCATCTAAATATGATTTTACCATCAAAGCCTCCTTTCCACCCTCGTCAGTTTAGGACATGTGCAGTTGTTGGGAACTCTGGAGATCTCCTAAAGACGGAGTTTGGCCAAGAGATTGATGAACATGATGCTGTGTTTAGAGATAACGAGGCTCCTGTTAATGAGGTAATTGAGTATGTCACTTTTAGTTTATGCTTGCAAAGA